>CBVK0101124152.1:0-13026 GCA_900067695.1 Picea abies | reverse complement strand
TGAAACTGTGCTGAAACATATGCTGAAACAGTGTCGAAACTGGGTTTGGCATTTAACTTTGGCTGAAAAATCAGCGAGACTGAAACTAGGTTGGGGTCTGAAAAAATTTACACCTTTTGGCTAATGTTTGTGGTCTACAAGAGTGGAATCAAATATAGAGACACGCTAGTAATGGCATCCATTACACTTCATGAGGAATAGGGTTCCTTGGCATGGGAAGCAAACAAGGAAAGAGATCTCTATAAAGTTAGTCTAGGTTAAAAGATACCATTATCCCTATGTGGGGAGGATTTGGATGAGTGGATGTGGCACATTCTATGGAAATTCAAAACACCATTAAAAGCTAGGATATTATTATGGCTTATACTATCAAATCAAGTACTCACATAGGACAATTTGTAGAGAAGATCGTGGCAGGTACCAACCATCTATATCTTGTCCAAGGAACAAGAGGAGAGTGTGTCACATTTGTTACTCTATCATCACATTGTGAAAAACGTATGGTCAATTGTAGGAAGACACACTGGAGGGAAGGGGAAATGGGAAGGTGCCTTGATTGAGGAAGATCTTGAACACTAGTTAGATGACAAAGAGACTAGACAAAACCACCACCCACTACAGTTTTATGGGCCATATGGTTGTCCAGCAATGCTTCTCCATTTTAGGACAATGCTTCTACTCCGGCAATGACCACCTACAAAATACAAGGAACTTATTGAAGATTTCAACACTAGCAATAATGGATAAATACAACAGTATAAATATAACAATACACACTTAGCTCAAACTTATCCATTATGAAAGAATATATTTATACATAATGAGAAAGTATCTCATGAAACAACCAGCCTTGAAATCACTCAACAATAATTATCTTAATCTCAAATTATTACTTCAAAATATGAGCACAGTAACAACTTCAACAATTCTCTAATTAGACTAAGGACAACAACAAATGAATCATTCACCCAACATTTCTACCCCATAATGATCATTTGGGGAGCTCCAAGATCAACTTTGAATTTGTAGAATGTATCCTTTGGTAGCACTTTGGTGAAAATATCTGCTACCTGCTCTTTTGCACTGCAATACATAATCTCAAGCAAACCTTGTTAAACCAAATCTCAAAGAAAATGATACTGGATTTCTATGTGCTTGGTTTTGTTGTGGAGAATTACACTCTTGGTGATTTGAATAGCACTTTAATTACCACAAATCAATTGTGACGATCATTTTTGTTGTTCATCTAGATCTTGGAAAATTCTTCTAAACCAAACTCCTTCACATGTTGCAGTTGCTACTTATATTCTGCTTCCACTTTGGAGAGTGAAACTATAGGTTGCATTTTAGTACTCCAAGCAATTTGTAACATACTCGACCCCCTCGATTTCATTAGGTTGGTGGGGTATGCAAGATTCTCATAATTTTGCGCCAAGTTACTCTTCTTAAACATAACTCCAACCCCAATTCTGGGCTTATAGGTCAAATCTACTCCGCAAGAGCCTTCCGACAACGATAAATATGCACGATTCCGAGTTTCAAACAACAAGATATGATCTCGTAAAGGTTTTAAGCACTATCTGCGAGATTACCTCATTGTGTCCACATGGCACTCACGTGTACCTTATTTCGTATGTGTTAATCGACGTGGCTCCTCTCTTCAAAACGCCGATGGACAAATCGACCAAGGTGTCGATGGACAAAAATTCCAAATCGCTAATGATCAAGGTTAGGAAAGGGTCGATGGGTCGATCAAACTGCCAATGAAGCAAAGCTAGTTGAGCATCGATGGAAGAATTGGCATGGTCGCCAATGAGAGGCAAATCCAAAACGTTGATGAGAATCGGCCCAAAATTGTCGATGATAAAATTAAGGAAGTGTTGATGAAGGATCGGCCCATTTCGCCAAAGAGAGGCAATTCAAATCGTCGATGAACGAGTTTAGGAAGGCGTCGATGGAGAGTCAACCCAAATTCGTCAATGAAGAATCGACCCAAATCCGTCGATTATCAAAACGATTCGACATCTATGATAGAAATTGGGTCCTAACTCAAGTTTCGCCTTCCACCATTCACTGGGCAGTGGTTTAAATAAAGAATGTCAACGTTCAAAGCAGGGAAAGAAATCAACGAAAAACCCTAAGGTGTTGCTTGGATTTTAATCGACTCGTTGTCGGAGGTACACATCGGTCTTAAGGCAATTTCTACAACCCCAACGATACAATCCGTTAGAAATATTTGCACGTTTTCGTAACCGAGATAATGAATAAGGGCGTTTTTATATGATGAATGCTTACACGTTGAGTGTACAAAACTCTGGCTTGGGATTTAAATACGTGTACCAATTACAAACCATACGCATAGAGTCCAAGGCCGTGCTAAATTAATGGAAAATACAAAGAGGTTTCTCACTTGTTTCCAACCATGCCACTGAAAGGAGAGGCACAACGTACCTTCCAAGAACTTACGATGTATAAATCTCCAAAATCAAAACCACTAGAATGTTAAAATGTAAATTCGAAAGGCTAAGACGGTGTATTGGAACATTTGCACACAGAAATATGGAACACACTTGTCCCCGAATTCTTTAACCAATAAATCAGGTTTTCTCTTCATAGTTAAGCAAAATATTTCATTATTACACACCAGGGACATAGAACAAGAACCCAGTCAACTCTTTATGCCCGTAAACTATACTTTCTCCATGCAATCCATGCCATTCTCAGGATTTTGACTCTAAACCACAGGATGTTTGTAATATAATTTCAAGAGAAAAATAACCAATAAGAAAATTATTGTACATTTAGAAATCACGGGGCATTTATCCATTCCATTCCTCGTAGATTTCTACTCATTAACCATGTGATTTCATAAATCACGCAAGCATACATTTTTGCAGAGCACAAAGAGAGACTTATTTGTT
The DNA here is from genome assembly GCA_900067695.1 of Picea abies. Lineage (NCBI taxonomy): Eukaryota > Viridiplantae > Streptophyta > Pinopsida > Pinales > Pinaceae > Picea > Picea abies. Next base: position 10,105 of record CBVK0101124152.1, on the reverse strand, counting down.
TATAAGTCACTGACTAGACCAATTGAAATGTGGGTGAGAGATTTTCCACCCAACCATAGGTTATGTAGCACCGATGTCCTTCTACAATAGGCCACCCCCTAGCCAGGCCATGATAACACCGGAGAAACTTAGTTTCTCAAAGAAATTAATGGGTGTGAAGGCCACTCTCCTTCATAGGCAGTCAAATGGAAGAAAGCCCTTTTTACCCACGCAGCCCTCTTTGACCAGGTCAAGTTCAGGGTTTTTCTACCCAATTTTAGTAGTTCGAGACAAGCTTTAGCAAGTCTAATTGCTTAGTAATTGACCCAACTCGCGTTTGACATCCCTTGGCACGATTTCTGGCAGCCAAATTGGGTCGTTTGACATCCCTTGGCACGATTTCTGGCAGCCAAATTGGGTCATACTTGCCCGTAAAATTTCAGCAAAGAGTCCACTTGAGATTTTTCTCTTTCCACCTTATCGATACTTCCACAGCTCTTCTCAACTATCTCCCTACACCCCCCTCTGCATTCTCTTCCTTGTGGTAGAGGAATTTGTGGGTCAATCATGGAAAACAAGGTGGGTACTTGTTATACCATTGGATGACATTTTTCAGTTGTCCTGACCATCTCTCCATACCTCCATCATTGTGGGTGGTTGTCTACTCAACTACCAAACGCCCCTTTATTAACTGATTTTTGGGAAACATAAAGATAGGGAAAAGAATTTCAAATTGAATTTTGGCAAAATTGGCAATATGGTTCTTTAACAAAGGGTTAACTACTCGACAAGAAAGGTAATCCCCCTCACCAGTTTCTGCTCGTGGTATCATGGCTAGTACCAGTGCTACACCCTTCAGTCAATCGTTCAATGAATTTTCATTAATTAAACAAAATACAATTACATTGCTTGTAATTATCCATTCTAGTTTTAGAATTGACAAATATGTGTCGCAACTCATGACGATGCTAAGACAGTTATAATTAGACTGGGGAAAAACAGGGTGTTACATTCCCCTCCCTCTTAAAGGAACATCGTCCTCGATGTTCTACCATTCGCATCATTGGCTTTATTCAGTAAACAATAATGGGTATATCTCTCTCATGGCATCCTCTAGTTCCCATGTGGCATCATCTGCTCCAAAGTGTTTCCACTACACCTTGACTTGTCCGATTGATGTTTTACCATGAAGTTTTCCATGGTTTCCTGATGCAACAAGAAACGAAATCTATGTGGCCTTCAATACCACAGAAGGAGAGTATGTACAATTGAGTGTGCGAAGCAATATGGATTCACAAGCTTTTGATAGAATTACTTGATCATGAGATGGATCCTATGATGATAACCAAGAGCCGTGTGTAAAGCTCCTTGAGAACCCAGTGTTCCCCGATGGATCGAAACAAGTTGAGATGAAATATCCTTATAATCAAAGATATGATGCAGAGGAAAATCGTACACATGCAGTACCTTCCTACACATGAGCAGATTGCAGACATCTTCACCAAACTAACTTGGTGAAAAATGCATCCCTAGTTGAGAGGGAGTGTTGATAACTCCAGCCAAGACAAAGTTCAAAGAACATCGATGTGAGACTTGGCATGATGAAGAATGCCTCCCTAGCTGAGAGGGAGTGTTGATGAATGCAGCTATGTGAGACATTGTCCAGCTTACAAACCTGTGAAATTTTCATTGGCCTATTTGCAAAACGTTGAGCTCTTTGTCTATAAAACTAACCCTAAAGAAGGTTGACGTCACCTCTAGTGAGCTTGACGCAACAATCCTGTCATATATGAGCATTTAATGATATTTGATGCATGGTGTTAATTCAAAGATTGATTATATACATTGAATGTTATATCATTTCCAGTGTTTATTGAGAAGTAATAGTATAAGCCATAGTCAAATTTTGCAATCATTGACTTCGTCAATAATTACTGCTATTTATGCTCACAATATTGATAGTCATTAATTAATGAAGTGCTAACCACTATTTGCATCTATTAGTTTTATTGTTGCCTTGTCTCGCAAACAGGTGCTTCCTCTGTGGTGTATCTTCATTTTGACTATCTTCTTTGCAGTAATCTGTGAAAGGGAAAATTTGCCTTGATCCTTTAACCCTTTGCCTTTCAAAACCCCAGATTGTCAGGGACGTCTCCCTTGGGTTTAGCCACCCTAAATAGAAAGAGCCCCCCATTGAGGTGACAGTGGGTGGGGAAGCTCCTATTACGCCAGTTTGACCTTACCCTTCAGCTACTTGACCTAAACTACAAACTGAGCGATAACAGTATCAAAGCGTTATAGCTCAGAATGAAAGGATGTGTTACAGGCGATCTATGATTGTTGTGGATTGTGGAGTCTGAACCTGCACTAACGTTAAATCGTCCTCCGATCTCCGCAATGGCTCATGTCCATTGATCTTTAATCAGATGTTGACCCGACGATCCTCCTTCCTCTATCTCCAGATCAGACGGTCATGATACATTGGCTATCCATTTACTCCTTTCTCAGGATCTGACGGTCTGCAACACTCCTTGCTGGATGATCTAACGGTTGCTGAGTCTTCCTTGCACAGTTTTGATCAAACGGTCCTCCTCTACTGTTGGGGTGATCTAACAATTGTTGAGTCTCCTTGGGATCACGATGGTCTTCAACCTTCAGTGTGTTGTAGGATCATCGATCCTTCTCGTGATAGATGATTACTGTAATACTCGTCCCCGATTCCATATAGAACACACCTTACACCAGGCCTCCTCCCCATGTTCTCCTTCTCGTCCTACAAAATGAGATCTGTACCTGCAATCACGAACCCTACACCTGAATCTACACAAATTCTAACATATGCAACTTCCTTAATTATGTGACAAAGATACATTTAATTCTCACAGCAACATATAATGCACAGACAAATAGATCTAAACAAAGAGATTTCCAGAATACTCGAAACAAAGTATTTTCCCTTCATTCATATACACAGGTTTACATACAATTACACAGGCTCGTAGGCCTCCCTTTTGCCTGGATCAATTCAACAGGCTTTAATCCTCATTCTATTGGCCTGATTAGCATTCCATTGGTCATCTCAACGATGTTTGGCCCATTCTCCTATATCTTGCCAGCTCCCTCTATGCCTCTAAGGCTTACAATAATATACAAAAGAGATCCTAAACTATTTCTGGTTCAGACTCAACAAATCCTCAACAGATTCCTAAGGATCCTCTCCGATCCACTTTCCACTCAACCAAATCCCTATTCTAGGATCTCCTAATCCCTAAGGTCCTCATGAGATCTCTACAAACCCAATATCACTCATGTTCTCACATATTCGAGAACATTTACAATTAAAACCTCACACATATATTTCTCACTCAAGCCACTCAAAACATACATATTTTCCATTAAGATATCAAATCCTTAGCAAACATGAGACCCCCTAGTTTAACCAAATATACAATGATTTTTGGAGCAGGATGCTCCTACATCACATGGCTAAAAGCTGTTAGAATATGAAGGATTGTGCTCGTTTTACCATTGACAATACCTTTGTCACCCAACCATAGGCCGAAGCCACCCTCGGAGCACCTTGACCTTGATAGAGAAGAGAATCTTGGTAGCAATCCAATAGCCAAGAGAGGCTAATGCACCAAGCAAGAAGTAACCAAGCTGATCAGATAGTCCCACCCAAAAGTTGGTGCAGTACCTTCCCCGGGACTTGTGCACAAGACTGCAACTGCACTGTGCAGAACTGGCTCTCTGCAACTGTTGAGAGGTGTGTCAAATGAGAGACTGGTGCCCTATATTTATAATGGTTCTGGCAGACATACTGGGGCTGACATCTCTTTCTAAGTACTAATTAATTCATATTAATTATATTTCTGTAGCCGACATATTGTCTAGGGTTTCCTTCATTTATTTGCTTCCTTCCGAAACATTCTAATCTTGTCATAGGTCACAATAGAGGTTCACACCTCCCGAAGCTACCATAATATCAACACTCCCTCCTAGCTAGGGAGGTATGGTCTTGAGAACAAACAGACCATTCAACTGGTAGTATCACGAGCACCGTCATTATTATCCAACTGGTTAATCTCCTATGACAACTAGTACAATATCAATTGATAGAACACAACTGTGTCTATCCACAGTAGTACACAACTACTCAAACTGTGACACATAGTCACAATCAGTGGAACATATCCACCACAGTAGTATATCTCTACTGTCTGGAGACATGCAATCTCCATAACAATCATCTAATGACAACCTACACAGAAAATATTTAAAAATAAACTGAACCATCTGGGCCAATCTTTCACTCACATCTGTGAGATCTGAAAGAATATCTGCCCTCAGTATAGAACATCAACAATGGGCTATCTGCCCTATTCTTCTCAAACAAGGAAGAATGATTGTTTCTGATTTCTGAGCCTGGACCATTCCTCACCCTGGGCCATTCTTCCTACACTAATCAAAGTACACCTTGGAGAGAATGTATAAACCCTAAGGAATGTCTGTCCCTGATTGTTGAGCCTGGACCATTCCCCACCCTGGGCCATTCTTTGTACACTAATAAAAGTGCACCCTAGAGAGAATGTATAAACCCTAAGGAATGATTGTCCAGACCATTTCCTCTATTAACCACAAGAGGAAAACACTGTCCTATATCAACCTCCAAAACAGACCATTCCTCATGTTAACCACAATGAGAAATAGTTGTCCGGCGAGGCGAGCCAGTTTTCTTAAGTAACCCTCAAGAGAGACTGCCCTAGACCACTCCCCATGTTAACCACAATGGGAAGTCGTTGTCTATGATACATCAACAATCTGGACCATTTACCATGTTAACCACAATGGGAAATCGTTGTCCGTTAGAAATCTCAATCCACTTTCCGAATAGGAAAGAATGTGCCCAGCTGGGCTATTTTTCAATCTCGAAAATAAATGTCTTCAATAATATTTTCAGTGCTCCCTCCCAACCTGGAGAGTCATTTCTTCCCTTTCAGCTAAGGGAGTTATTTCCACGATCCCCATCTTCTCTCGGAAATATGCAAACTTTATTCTGGATAGAGGTTTTGTCAAGATGTTTGTTGTCTGCTCGTATGTGGGGATATACTCGAGCTTTACCTGTCCTTCCTGGACTTTATCTCGAATAAAGTAGTATTTGATCTCAATGTGTTTCTTCCTTTCATGAAACACGAGATGTTTTGATAATCTTATACAACTCTGATTATCACAGTATATTATGGTCGATTCTGGAATCTGATCAAATAAATTGGAGATTAACTTCCTTAACCATATTGCTTCTGTGCATGCTTCACATGCTGCCATATACTCTGCTTCTGTTGTGTTGAGTGCGACAGACTTTTGTTTCTTGCTTCCCCAAGATATCATAGCGGAGCCCAAGCTGAAACACATGCCTGAAGTGGTCTTTCTGTCTTCTGCACTTTCTGCCCAATCTAAGTCTGTGAATCCATGAAGTTGTATATTGCTGGATGTGGTATATCTCAAACCATAGTTTATTGTTCCATGAATATATCTTAATACATGATTTGCAGCTATCCAATGCTCATGTCTCGGTTCCACCTGGAACTGGCTTAGTGTATTCACGACAAAGCAAATGTCTGGTCGAGTATTTACCAAATACATCAATGACCCAATTAGTTGTCGATATAGATATGGATCTACTAGATCAGAATCCGGATCTTTTACTTTTCTTATATCCGCATTCATAGGAGTGTCCATGGACTTACAGTCCATCATTCCAAACTTATGAAGGATCTTTATTGCGTACTTTCCTTGTCCAAGGAATACTTCACCATGCTTCTGCCATACTTCTAGTCCCAAGTAATAATGCATGAGACCTAGATCTTTCATATCAAATTCAGAATCTAGTTCCTTCTTGCACTGAATGATGAGAGACTCTTCACCTGTTATGAATAGATTGTCAACATATAGTAGTAGAATTATAGGTGCATTGTCCACAACTTTATAATAAAGGTTTGGATCTGCATGACTCTTGGAGAAACCAAGTCTCGTTAGATAGTTGTCCATTCTGGCATACCAAGCCCTTGAAGCTTGCTTCAATCCATATAGAGCTTTCTTTAATCTGCAAACATGAGTGTCTCTGGAATGTACCTCAAACCCTTGAGGTTGTTCAATATATACTTCTTCTTCAATAGCTCCATTGAGGAAAGTTGTCTTTACATCCATCTGATGTAAGTTCCATCCCATGGAAGCAGCAAGAGATATGATAGATCTGATGGAAGTATATCTAGCCACCGGAGCAAACGTTTCGTCATAATCTTCTCTCTCCTTCTGAGAGAACCCTCTAGCTACGAATCTTGCCTTGTATTTATCCATGCTTCTGTCTGCTGCATGTTTGATCTTGTACACCCATTTTGAAGTTACCATTGATTTTTCTTTAGGTATTGGTACGATTTCCCATACCTCATTTTTCATAATGGATTGATGCTCTTCTATCATAGCTTCTTTCCATTGTCCCTTTTGAACTACTTCTTCAAATGTGGTAGGTTCTTCATCTAGAAGCTTCGTCATGTATGCTGCATAACTTGAGAATCTTTTAGGTCTTTTACTCTTTCTGAATGTTCCTTCTGGAACCTTGAGTCTTTCTGCATCTTGTAAGGTAGCTTCAAGCCAAGTTGGTCTTTTCTTGGTCTTAGGTACAATATCTGAATCAATGTTTTCACATGGGTCCATAGGATGATCATGTAGTTCCTTTTCGTCATTTTCGTTTTCTGTACTTTCTTCATTAAGTTCTTCAATCTCTTCTTCTTCTATAGTTTCTTCTATGGATTTCTTGAAGGCCATATTCTCATTGAATGTTACATCTCTACTGACTTCGATCTTGTGTTGTTCTGGAATATATATTCTATAATCTTTGGATGAATCACTGTATCCCACGAATATCCCTTTCTTTCTTGAAGGTTCTAGTTTATTCCTCTTGTCCTTCGCAATGTCAGAGTAAACAGGACATCCAAATATTCTTAGATTTTCCACATTACGTTTCTTACCTGAGAAAGATTCTTCTGGTGTCATGTCCTTCAATATACGATGAGGACTTCTGTTCTGCACATATATTGCTGTCATTGCTGCTTCTCCCCATAAGAACATGGATAGACCTTGATCATTTAGTAAGGTTTTTACGGTTTCTTCAATGGATCTGTTCTTTCATTCCACTACACCATTTTGTTGAGGATTATAAGGAAAAGTCAGCTCCCTCCTAATCCCTGTCGATTTGTAGAGTGCAACGAATTCCTTTGATGTGTACTCTCCACCATTATCGGTCCTTAGCGTCTTGATCTTCTTATTAGTGAGGTTTTTTATGTCTGCTTTGAATTATTGAAACTTGTTGAATACTTCGTCTTTTGTCTTTAGTAGATATAGCCAAGTCTTTCTTGAATAGTCATCTATGAAGATTACGTAGTAGGAAGATCCTCCTAGAGATTTTACTGGCATCGAACCGCAAACATCTGAGTGTATCATATCTAGAATCTCTTTAGATCTGTTGTTTCTGCTTGGGAATGGTTTCTTGATATTCTTCCCAAGAGCACATCCTTTGCAGATTCCTTCATGTGTAAACTGCAACTCTGGTATTCCTTCAACCATCCTTTTGAGAAAGGGTAATGCTTGATAGTTAATGTGAGCGTACCTTATGTGCCAAAGCTCATTGGGGTTGACTTCGTTGTGTACAAGAGATCTTCATTTTGTTCTAGTATTTTATATAGATTTCCTTCACGACTTCCAATAACCCTAGAATTCTCTATGCTGGAGTCTTTATGCCATGATAACACCTTTCCATCCATGAAAGCTATTATGTTTCCCTTGTCTTCTAGGAAACATATCAATACAATATTCTTTTCTAAACCAGGTACATATAAAACATTGCTTAAGTGAACATAGTTACCTGTTTTCATTTTGATGGAGGCTTGTCCAAATCCTTCCACGGGGTAAGTGGTTTTGTCTCAAGGCTCTACCTTGTACGAGGTCTTCTTCTCATTTAGATTTGAGAGTCTGGCTTGATCTCCCGTCATGTGCCTAGAAGCTCCACTATCAATTATCCACATGTCATCTTCAATCGTTCCAGTAAGTGCCGAGTAGTGTAAAAGACTGATCATTTGACTCATGTCTTCGGTTGACTGGTAACTAGTCATGCCTTGATCCAAAACTTCAACTTCGTCGTTTCTGTCTTCTGAGAGAGTCAAAAGGCGCACTGAGTTAGGGCACATCTGAATATCTTATTTTTGAGCGAGATGCTCCATCACAAGGTGTCGGATATGAGATTAGGGTTTTTGCAACTGCTTCTGCTAGTAACCCTAGCGACAGTTTCTTTGGAAGCTTCTCTTGCTAGTAACCCTAGCGGCAGTTCCTTAGCAAGCTCAATATCCTAGCGGCTATGCTTCCTTCCAGCGTTTAGACTGAATGAAGGAGGTGTGGGCCCATAACCTGTTAGAATATGAGGGATTGTGCTCGTTTTACCATTGACAATACCTTTGTGACCCAACCATAGGCCGAAGCCACCCTCTGAGCACCTTGACCTTGACAGAGAAGAGAATCCTGGTAGCAATCCAATAGCCAAGAGAGGCTAATGCACCAATCAAGAAGTAACCAAGTTGATCAGATAGTCCCACCCAAAAGCTGGCACAGTACCTTCCCCAGGACTGGCGCACAAGACTGCAACTGCACTGTGCAAAACTGGCTCTCTGCAACTTCTGAGAAGTGTGTCAAATGAGAGACTAGCGCCCTGTATTTATAGTGTTTCTAGCAGACTTACTGGGGCCGACTTCTCCTTCTCAGTACTAATTAATTCATATTAATTATATTTTTGTAGTCGACATCTTGTCTAGGGTTTCCTTCATTTCTTTGCTTCCTTCCGGAACATTCTAATCTTGTCAAAGGTCACAATAGAGGTTCATACCTCCCGAAGCTACCATACTATCAACAAAAGCTTCATTGCAACATCTTCATGTTCTACCATGCATTCAATACTTCCACACTTATTGCATATAGGTGGTCTTCTGGCGTAATCACATTGTTTCCGACAAACTTTGGCATCCACTTATGAATTTCCTTGGGCATGGTGTTGGTATACCCAGCTATAGCAGCCAAGTTAAATGGTTTGAAAAGGTTACTAGTCCAAGTATTGGCCATTGTGTTAATGGGAAGGTAACCTTGAAATAATGTTTTGAAAATGGGGGAATTATGAGGAGGCCTTCTTCGGTAAACCTTAGAAGGCTTGAATCTTCTAGGGGAAGGGATGGTGGAGTCGCCAGATGAGCTTTATGGAAGGCTCGTCAAGAATGGAAAGGGAACTTTCCTCAAATGGAGTCACTAGGCAAGCTATGGGTAAAGTCTTTGGGATTAAAGCTTTCCAAAGTGTCGTTAGAGATCGAGAAATGATTTAAAATCCTTCCCGGCAAGGACACCAAAATGTTATTGCAAAATCTGTAGATTGGAAAAAGCCCAACCCAATCCATGAAAGTGTGACAACTATGGGAGTACCTACCCACTGTCACCTTAGATAAACACTCCCCTCACTTTAGTGATGATAAGTCACCACAAGGGGGGAATCCTGATGACCCTTGGGGGATTGAGATGAAAAATAAAATGATGAAGGATGGATCCCCTAAAGGTCAAGATTGGAGATGAAGGATGGCTTGAGAATGAGACTTGTGGAAGGCTAAAATGTTGTCAATAGTTGTGCACCTGCAAAATAACATTAGCCATGTCTAGAACAAGACAAATGAGCATAAACCAAGTCTTATATCAAGGGCATCAACAAGGTAAGATTTATGTACCAAATTGCTGCAGTATATATGTCTATAAATCAGCAAGAAACAACTACCAATAGCTGCAAATTAAACCACTAAAATCAAGTATAAGATGATGGAAACTAAGCTAGCAATAACTAGTCAAACTTCCACTGAAAAGAGCAAGACTTTAGATGGTATTTAGGGTTGTTTGTTAAGTGTTATCAACAAGTAATACAACAGTGGAGTGGTTGTAGCCAATGTTGCCAAAGTGCGAAGCGAAGCAGGAGCGTTTTTAGGAAGCGGGAGCGTTGAGAGTGTCATTTTCAAAAAATCCTCGGAAGCGAAGTGTCCCGGAAGCA
>CBVK0101124150.1:0-21108 GCA_900067695.1 Picea abies | reverse complement strand
TTATACTTGGCATTGGACTTCGACAAAATATCATGAACCTGTTGGTGGATGTGTTGGATTCGTTCAATGAACCGGGTGGATTTTTTGGCTTCAGTTTGTGCATGGAATTATTCTTCCTGTGTGAATGCAAGGGGTAGTACAACATCCATGGGACCCAATGCTTTAAATCCCAACCCCACTTGAAAGGGGTTGTGGTCAGTTGAACTATGTATCGCTATGTTGTAATTGTGTTGAAAATAGGGAAGACTTTCAACCCATGTGTTTGAATGCTTGGAATTGTACATGTGAAAAATATGCACAATCATCCTATTCAAAAACTCAATTTGGCAATCCATTGGGGGGTGGAAGGTCATGGGTTTGGTGATCTTGGTGTCCAGCCATGACCAGAGGCTCGACTGGAATTTGTTGAGGAACCGATTTTCCTTATCGAAGATAATGGTTCATGGTATGCCAACATGTACCCACATTCATTCAAAAAATATCTTGGAAATGGCCTCTATTGTGATTCTCTTCTTGTAGGAGAACATAATCACCATCTTCGAAAATTGTTCAACAACCATGTAAACACAATCATTTACCTTCTTGGTTGAAGGAAGGCCCGACATGTATTCCATCGATATGGATTCCCAGGTCATGTCAGGACTAAGCAGAGGGGTGTACATGCCTTGTTTCTTAATTGTCAGTTTTGAAATGGTGCAGGATGTGCATGACCTGATATACTTGATGACATCCTATTGGAGTTTCGACCAATAGAAATATTGTTACAACACAACCATTGTCTTCTCTACGATGAATTTTCCTGCCACCCAACTATAGTGAGATTCCCAAATCATTTGTTCTCTCTCACTTAAGGGAATGTAAATATGGCCTAGATGGCACGACAAACCATCTTGCATATGAAAATCATTGACATTTGTGTTTATGACCAACAATTATTAGGTAGTGGAAAAGTCAGGATCTCTCTCGTATAGTTGGGGAAATACACAGGTCTCATGTCTACAGGAGTGTAGCACTATGGTTACTGTGGCAACTGGAGGTCATTTGAGGTAGTCAATGACGCGGTTGGTCCTTCTTGTATTATACTTAATGTTGAGATGGAATTGTTGCAAGTATGTGGACAAATTCTAATGGAGGTCATTTTGAAATTTTCCTTGTGTGTACATGAACTGCAGAGGATTATGACCAGTGTGGATAATTGTCCCCTTCCTGAAAATGTAACGCCACCACTAATTGTAGGCTTATACATTGGAGTGCATTTCGTTCTCATAAGTGGGGTACTTACAAATAATATATGATAGTGTCTCGCTATGATAGTAAATGATATTTCCACGCTCAGTGAGAACTACACCCACAACATAATCTGAAGCATCTGTCTCAATCTAAAAAGTTTGTTGGAGGTTGGGTAATGAGAGAATCGGGGTTGAGCACAATCAATACTTCAAATCATTGAACATTTTTTGTTGCGACTGGCCCCACATGAATTTTTCAATTCCACTGTGCCTAATGAGTTGGCTAAGGTCGCATGCAATGTGGGAGAATCCCAACATGAACCTATAATACAAATTGGAAACTCCTAAGAAGATATAAAGCTCAGTGAGTGTGGTTAGGACTCGCCAGTAATGAATGACCTAGATCTTGGTTGGATCGACATGCACCCCATGCTCATCAACAATGTATCCTAGTTACTAGACCTTGTTCATGTGAAAGGAGAATTTTTTTAAATTTTCATATAGCTTGTATTTCCATAGAGTCTGCAAAACCTACTAAATGTGTTGCAAGTGTTCTACCCAATTCTTATTGAAGATGATGATGTCATCCACATACACCACCACCAAATAATAGGTCAAAGGCCAAAAGATATCATCCATTACCCTCATGAAAGTTGTTTGGGAATTTGTAAAGCGAAAGGGCATGACCAACCATTCAAAAAGACCTTATTTTGACTTAAAGGTAGTATTCCATACATTGGTCTACTCTATTGGGACCTGGTGGTATCCATACATCAGATCAATCTTACTCAAGTATTTTCCCCCCTTGAGCTGGTGAAGGAGATCATTAATTCAAAGAATCAAGTATTGGTTCCTTACTGTGATTTTATTTATGGATCAATAATCAATGAAGAGTTTCCAAGACTCATATTTCTTCTGCACAAGCATGATTGGGCTTCCACAAGGTGATTATTTTGGGAGAGTGTGACCCTTTTCAAGCAACCCCTGGATATGGTGCTTGATTTCCTCATTTTCTGATAGAAAGCAGTGATAGACTAACCCATTAGGTAGCGGTGCACTGGAGGTTATATTGATTGAGTGATTGACCTGAAAGTACATAGGTACCCTAGTGGGTGAGGAGAATATATCTTTGTATTCTTCCATGACCTTATCCACTAGATTCTACTATGTGGAGAGACCTATCACAGAGGCCATTGATGTGGTTGCAACCTTCTACTCACTTTGAGTGTGAATCACGAAGATGGAAAACTTATCAGTATGAGAGATGACCTTCATTCATTGCTTGGTAAAGATCAAGGAAGTTGTGGTAGATGGGACTACCTATGGTATCCTATATAATTTATCATTGAAATTAATAATAAAAATATGAGGCCTATACTCATATACAACATGAAGTTTCCATAAATAAGGTTGGCCCAAAATAACATCACAAAATTAAAGGGGGGATACATCACACAATACCTCATATTTGAAGGGCTTGATGTGGTAGGCCAAGAAACACTATTGGTTGATGCAGAGATGGCTCCCTTGGAGGAGCCATCCTATGGTGTATGACTATGGGTGTGGTGATGTCGGCAGAGCCAACCACTTGAAGTCTTCTTCTTATATGATCTTCTTATGGATACCACTATAAAATATGAAGTGCAGTGTAGTACCCTTCACACACATCTGTGAATTAAAGAAGTTCTCACCTTATTTTGGTTTATCGGTATTTTCAGGCTAGACCTTGGTGGTGGTAGCGAAAATGGCACTAGGTTTTGCATCAATGAACCATATCCCTTTTCCTGGTTTTGAATCAGACTCATAGATTTCATCTGATTAAGAGGATTTCACCTCTGCCACCAATGATTTCTTTGATAAACATTCAACGGTGTTATACCAGGGGCTCTTATGGAACTTGCACCATTTCCCACTATCACTCTTTGTCTTCCCATTGTCCTTATTTGTTCTTTTTTTTATATGGTTCTCCCGAGGTTATCCATCGGACATCCTCAATCTTCCCTTTGTTCTGTGGGTTGGGATTCATTTTTATTTCTTATGTTTTGAGGGGTTTGCAGACCCAAAATATCACGTCTTGTGTTTAGGCTTCTACTCGATTTTGATAGCATATTGATAGGTCGTGCCCAAGGATGAAATGTCCATAAAATCCATTTCTTTTTTAATGTATCTATGAATATTGTCACGTTACTTGATCACTAGATGTCACTCAAAGTCTTTGATATCCAGCTAGATGTGCAAGGTATGGAAGACATTGGTGAACTCTAGCACAAATTGGTCGCTTTCCAGCTGTAGTGTGGTTCATCTTGTATATAAGTCATCATAACTTCCAACAGGGTATTACTGTTCCTTAATAGCATCCCTGAAGGAACCCTAAGTGGGTGCAACTACAAATAATGTAGATCCCTATGTTTCCTTTTGCTCATAGAAAGTATACCACCACTATTTGACATGGGGGACGACCTTGAGGAGTGTGAATGTAATATTTTCTCTATCAAAAAAATTGTGGACAAAAAAACACCCTTCTAGAAGGCTTTACCATTTTTCTACAACATCCACATCTATTTGACCCTCAAATATAGGAATATCAAAATTGATTTTTACCCTGAAGGGGGTGGCACCTCTGCTTGAGGTAGATGCATTGTTTGTTGGTAGCCATTGAAGGATTTGTGCAAAGTTACCCATCATCTCCCTGCTTTGTTGAGAGAGGGATTCCTCAAGCAACAATTTAAAGGGATCTCCTACCCTATTGTCTCTTTTTTCTTCCCCCATGGGCGGCCATTAGGTTCAGCAAGATGGATATTGCAAAGGCACAAATAGTTTGAGTCCCAACTTCTTATACCCTGACTTCATTGGGGACATGCACATAGAAAAAAATGAAGAACAAACCAATATGATACCAATGATCTGGATTTATGAGTAGAATCAAATGAAACATAGATTTATAACATTAACATACATATAAAAAGAACAATAACAATGGAACTTAACTTCTATTAAATAAGAAATATGTTGAAACTATAAAATGTAGAAGGAAAACAATCTTGCTCGAATGGTGGTAGTTAATCTCTGATAAGAGATGTGGTGGCTACGTGCACTTGTCTAAGCCCCTTTACAATGAGTCCTCTAGGCATTTTTAGCACCAAGAAGTAAACATAAAACCCTAGAAATCCAAAAACCTAACCCAGGGAGATGAAGCGCCAAAAGTCATGTGGGCCTTGATGGGGTAAGTTGGTACATCAACTTCCCAAGGTCATAAGTTTTTGATACGATCTTTGTTTTAGGCGCACAATAGCCCATTGGAAAGTTTTATTCGATGACTACACTTTATGTCATCACAATGTGGGTAAAGGCTACAGTGGGATTGTGGTGGGCCCAAAAAACGTTGTTAAGGCCTGAAAATGGCCTCAGAAATTTAGGACCTGAAAAGCTAGAAACAAACTGCCAAGATATAAAATATAACTTCCAATATGAAAGTTTTATGTGAGCTAGATGGAAGAGGTGGGTGGCCACCAATATCCACTTGGATCAAAATTCCATGAAGGTCACATCATTCATGGGTCTTGTTGGTTATTATCAAAGATTCATAAAAGGATTCTCAAAGATTGCAAGCCTCATTACTTCTTTGCAAAAGAAGGGAGTGAATTTTGAATGTAATTTCAAGTTTGAAGAGATATGTCATCAGATTAAAGAGATATTTACAAGTGTGACAATATTAGAGGATTGTGGATCCAGGTGAATATTTTTTTGTGTGCAGGGCTTGGTGGAGTCCTCACAGAAAAGTATCATGTGGTATGTTATGATTCTATAAAATTAAAAGAGCATTAGAAGAATTGTGTTACACATGACTTGGAAATAGACACAATTGTACATGCATTAAAAATGTGGAGACATTATCTCACGGGAAGGAAATTTTAGCTAAGGACAAACCACTATGGTTTGAAACATTTTTTTGGACAACCAACATTAAATGTCAGACAAATTAGATGGTTGGAATTCCTTAGTGAATATGAATTTGATATTAAGAACATCCATGAAAAATAAAACCAAGTGGTTGATGCACTCAACATGAGAACACCTGAGATAGATATTGCATGCATCAGCATGTACAACACAGATTAAAAAAATAAAATTTTAGAGGCTTAAAAATAAGACCAACAATATCTAAAAATAAAAGTAACATTATAACACGACAATTTACAGTAGAAATTTAAATATTATGAGAGAAAAGAGGATGAAATTATAATGTACAAAGGAAAATTATATGTGTTGAATTTCATTGAACTGAAAAATGCAGTATTGAGGGAAATGCATAATGTCTCACATGACAGGCACCTAAGATATTAGAAAATGATTGTAGTTGTAAGAAACCAATATTTTTAGCATGGAATGAAGAAAGAAGTGGCTAATTAAATTGTGAGAGGTTTATAGATACAAATGCTGAAGACATAGCATAGACATCCAACAAGGCTTCTACAATCATTTCTCATTCCAGAATGGAAGTGGGAAGTAGTTACAGTTGATTTTATTACAAAGATACCAAGAATAGTGAAGCAACTTGGTTCCATCATGGTGGTGATGGATAAATTAACTAATGCATCACATTTTATTCTATTTAAGACAACACAGAAGGAAACAAACATTTCTAAAATATATATGAAAGAAGTTATCAGGCTACATGAGGTGTTGATGTTGGCAACAAGATATTGTGGAGCTTTTGAAATCCTAGAAAATATAGGGCCCATGACATGCATAATAGCATTTTTCTGCATCCATGAGAGTGTATAATGTATTTCATGTTTCATTATTAAAGAAATATGTGATTGGCCCTAACCACATAATTGATTGGAATGTGATCCAAGTGGAACACAAACGAGATTTCCATGTGGAACCAGTACACATCTGGGAACAGATAGTCAAAGTGTTGAGGACCAAAGACATAGGGTTGGTAAAGGCTCGATGGACTTACTATGGTCCTAAATATGATACATGGGAGAACAAAGAAATCATGCGACAAGAATACCTATAATTTTTTTATAATTTTAAATAAAACAAAATATAAGAATGCTGGACTCTATTTTGAGCATCTAAAGTTGTGAAACCACATCTCAGAGTCCTAGACAACCTACATTAGGGAACTTGATAAAATAATTGTACAACCCAATGGACTGAAACAAGTGAAGGGCATAGATTCCTTGGGTAAGTGGGTTGAGAGGAATATGAGATTTTGGTTGGAACTGTTGTTGGAATTGTGAAGTTGCATAATATTATTTCTTTAATAATTGTAATGAAAATTTGTATAGATATATCATCATAGTATGCACTGAGGAAGGAGAAAAATTGTAGGGGAGGGAGAATGTGATGTCTCCACTATTATCCCCATTTTAATTAATGCTTAGTGTAGATATAATGTGTGGCCATGACTAAGTGATGTATATGTGAATTTTATTTCTAAATTTTAATAATAAAATGTGAATCCAATTGTTGGGGGAAATGGACAAAGATGGGCATTGAATTAATCTACAAGAGAGGGGAGGTTCTAAGAGAATGTCTAAGAGGGATTCAAGTAGAAATTACCCATGTCTATTAAATCAAACCACTTCCTAACAATATTATTGGTATATGAACCTTCTATTTTTTTGTCGAGTGTTTCAAAAGCTAATCATTGAATGAATGTGAGAGGGTGGGTGTGGGAAATCACATCCCATAGTTATGGGGAGCATGGAGGCTAAGTAAAATCATCCTGGGGAAGTGTGTGAGTCAATCAAGCAAGACAAAGAAGAGGAAATTTGTATGGGGAGTTACAATAGTTTTAGACAGTCAATGTTTTGGCATGAACAACAAGTAGAAATCATACAAGCAAAGATTGGAGCTAGAGAAACCATGGAGGGTGAATTATGGAGCGTATTTGGAGAAGAACACTAAAATCCAAGTTGTCAATCCTAAAGAGTGAACTCATGTATGAATTGTAGTGCAAGAGAATATGTTTATTGGTGTTTTTCCCGGCAAGTTTCCTAGCAGCGAACTCCCTTGAGTTTCCTAATAGAGAGATTCCTAGTTACCTGTGACAGAGATAACCTAATAAATTAATGGGATGTGCAAGGGACTCATATCAGTGAAGAGTACATTCCTTGGGTTTGGAAGGTCAAGAGGAAGAGATCTGGTGGAAAATAAAGATAGTTGTAGGAGAATACCATTGGCTTGTGGCATTTTCTGAGATGTGAGTGAATGTTGGGTGGAACTTCCATCCCAAGCAACTAGTTGCACAACCAAATTAAAAGATAAGTGTTTTATCTATTTATGTGTTGTATTTATGAGTTAATTTTTTTTGTATTAAATCTGTTTTTTAGAAATATTATATGATGATGCGTTGAGTTATTTAAGTTGCATTCATGTCATTTTTAGCATGTTGTAGATGCATTTAACCAATGGTGACAAAAACTAGTTAAATATGGTTGAATTCATAGTTGGTAAGCTACAATAAATTAGTTAAGTATAATTTTTTATTATTTATGAGTATTTTTTCATGTAATGGACCTTAGTCAGGCTAGGGGAATGTTACACACTATGTGAATAAAGTTATTACATTTGAACATATAGGAAACTACTTAGCCAGTGTCAGTGATCAAATGTCACCCAATGACTAGTGCAAAGTATCCTATCAATGATGAAGGTAAGTCCTATGGTGAAACCAAGTCTAATTCTACCTCCTAGATCAATGTGTTGTAGTCGATAGGGGAAGACTCCCTAGAAAAATTCAAAGTCAACAATTATATTCTAGAAAAAAAAATCTGTAGTGACTAGGGTCAGTCACTAACAAGGTGAATACAAGTTAATTAAGAAATTTATAAAATTAGTTGCTTACAAAAGGTAACTACCTAATACAAGAGGATGGAAGAATACATGCCATTCTATGGATAACCCCTTTATGTTGTTCACATGTAATCCACATTTTTTCATGATTCCAAACTTCTGTTTAGACCCACAAACAATGCCAACAACAAACATTCTACAAATCCAAATGGAAATATAAATATGAATTATAATAAATACATAAAATGGTAACATAAATTCACCATACACTCATTCAAACTAACATTAGGAGGTTAGTTCATCCTAAAATAATAAATAAATAACAAATCATCAAATAAACCAGAGCATGACTTATGGTGGTGGTGGTAGTTGTGGAAGAAGAGATATATTCATAAATGTATTAAACATGAACAATTGATTTGTAAACTGAAATGGATATTCCACTAGGTAGTTTTTCACAACAGATCCAATAAAATACTAAAATATTTATTGTGAAGGTTAATTTCCTTTAGATCTCAGATTATTTAATTTCTAGTCTTCTTCTTAAAATGTATGAAATAGTTGAAATGCAATAAAGAGACAAAAAAAAATACTCACACACCATCGAAAAATTAACACAATATACAACCTAGGAAACCCAATGCAAGAGAAAACCTAACTAGAAGGTGAGGTCATTATGCTCTATTTTCTTCAAATGCAAGAACAAAGAAAGATGCACTCTCTATGGAGTTTCCTTTGACACTGTGGAATATATGGATGCTACAAAATCTCTCATCCTCTGTTATTATCTCAAAATACCATTCCTAGGTGATTTTCTCAACTATGGAACAAATACAATGCTAAATAATGGAACCCCTTCTCCTCCTAGCAGCAAAGTATTTAACATGGAATGATAGCCATGTAGGGGTAGGTTTTTGACATCCTCATCCCTTAATTATGATAATATTTTGGACCTTATATAATATTCTTGAAATTCCACACATGGATATCCCCATATGCATGAGTAACAGGGGATGACTTAGCATCTTGTCATATCATGGTGGTCAACATGGTAGGCCAACTTGATGGATGCATAACTTTTGCATACAAAATTTGATTGAGGAATTTGAGACATATTTAGAAAGGTATTAGAGTATATTAAATGGAATATTCCTCTAGAGATAGAAAGTAGGTCCATAAAAAAGGTGATTGGATTCCTCAAAATGACTCTGAAATATTTCAAACATTTTTCCACCTAAATTTTCCAAATTGCCACTTGCTCCTAAAATGACCCTACAAGATGATCCCTCCAGTTTTTTCCACTTCGAAAGCATCGAGATAGATGAAAAATAAAATAATGATCCAATACCAATCATACCTCCCTATATAGTGGGGATTTTGGTCCCCAAAATATTTATTAAATGAGGTGAGGAAAATTTTCCTCTACCTTCTCCCTAGAGTACCACTTTGCTTTCCCTAGAAGTTGTCCTTTCAACTTCAGCTTCCAAAATTCATGTTTCCCTTGTCTTATATTTTTGGACCCATTCTACAAAATTATTTCCTCTTCCAACTTTCCCTGAGCATCTAGTGTTAAGTCCTTTATGGAAGGCAAAACATGTTCCTTCTCCTAATCGAACATGGAACACTTGTAGAGTTTGATATTCTCCACATTCACTACTATGTAAATGTGCATGTATGGGGGTATACTAAGTTTGAAGGAATTATCTCATACCTTAACGAATATCTCAAGAGGTTCATACCACAAAGCCTTGATATTCTTAATGGGGCCTTGTTGTATTTCCTTGTTCATTTGTAACCAAACTCTATCTCCCACTTTGAATGACTTCTTGGTTATGTGTTGATCATGTTTAGCCTCATATTTTTCCTATGAATTATTCAACATTTATTGTACTTACAAATGCATTTTCCTAATCTTCTCAACATTTATTTTTTTGCCCTCAATCCATTGCTTATGAGTTCCTCCCTTACTCCTCCTTGTTGTCCATATACAACATCTAAGGGTGAAGGTGGAAAATATTCAAATCAATTTTCAAAAGGTGACTTACCAATAGAAGAGTGGACTCTTCTATTATAAGTGTGTTATACGTAGATAATATTTTCATCATAGGTATTTATATGCTTCTAATTATAACCTTTCAAAAGTCACACCAAATTAATATTAACTAATTTTGTTTTCCCATATTTCCATGAATGAAATTTTGTAGATCTCTTCAACTTAGTGTCCATCTTGTCCAACAATGTAGTCCAAAATATACTGATAAATATGGTATCCCTATATAATATGATACTCAATGGTATACCAAAGTGCACCCAGACTTGTTCAATGAACATGTTTGTTGCTTCCTGTACTTTGATGGTATTTTTTAAAGGCATGAGAATGCACATCTTACTGAACCTATCAACCACCACAAACATATAGTCATGTCCCTTCCTATTTGTTGGTAAACCTCCCATGAAATCCATGGAAATGATTTCCCAAGTTTGAGTGGTTACAAGTAATGATAACACAAATTCCTTCCTCCTTGCATAAAAAATACCCCCATTGCAAACCCACTTGCATATATCTCACTTTGAAAGTATTTTGCAATTTGGTAGTGCGTGAACTGGCACTTGATTGATCCTTTTTTTCATCTCATCAAAAGACTTATGCTAGTTCTTCCCACAATGGAAACTCTTGCCACTCTCTGTTATGGTGTGGAGTGGTAGAGCTCCTGATGAAAATGAAGCTATGAAATTTAGCAAGTATTGTGTTTCCCCAACAGAAATCCTAACTCCAGTGATATTTCTAGGAACTAGACATTTCATGATGGACTCCATATTTTTGAGATCTATTTCTATCTCCCCTCCACCAATTGCATACCCCTGTAACGTCCTCCTCGTTATGACAACAACTCTTTAACAGGTGCAAATTTTTTTTTTTGTTACAGGTGTGTGTGTGCGTGTAAAAAGTAAATAGACACACTTGACTCTACGTCACCACCCGACAACTAACACGACACAACCACGATGATCACAACAAGAAGACATAAGGTGCACAACAAGTAACTCAAGCATTAACGACATACTGGGTTAAGTACAGTACGAACTCAGAAGGAAGAATCCTTAGTAGTAGATTTTACTATTTCTGCACAGGAAAGTAGGGCATTTAATATTAGCTCTTTGCTCCGAAGAGAGAGAATGTCAGATAGGCTCCTGGACGACTGCTCAGGCAGAAACTAGTAACTCGACGACGAACAAGACACAAGCAAGACGAACACAACAAGACGACATACGACGTACAACAGAAAACTGCATGCATTAACGATGATCACTCATAAATAAGTCAGACTGACTACCCATCCATCCTACCCTGCAATGGTTAGGACCTCCAAGACACATAAGCAATGCTCAAGCCCAGGTTCCCATCGATTTTAACCATTTAAGGTCTCAGGGCTGGCGACTATTCTGAGGAACATGGAGGTGTCTACATCCTGCCCAACACAACAAGCCGAAATGACTAAGTTGAAAGACAACAATAAGACTATTCATGTGCAACCAGCCAAGACGACACACATACTATGAACATTCATGGCGGAGATAACATAACACAATCATGCATTACAACACATAATACCATACATTGATTCAATAATCGACATCAACGCCAGTGTGAGGCACATGCCCCCAAGGCCTAGTTGTTATACACACTCGTTGATCATTGTGCATCATGATCCAAACATAAGGAATCATGAATCCACAATGCGCCAATAGAAATAACTACTAGGGTGCAACATAACTTATCTATACCATCATCCCAATAAAAAAAAATCCAACCTCAACTGAAGTTAAGAGCATAAAAATTTCCTACCTTATTTTTAAAAATACTAAGGCTAAACCATGCTTACTTAAATATCACAATACTTAACTTAAAATAAAACAATGCCTTTCTAAAATATACCAAGCTTAACTTAAATACCACAATGCTTTCCTAAAATAAAATACATTAGTTCCTTCCTTAAAAAACATAACATGCATAGTTCCTTCCTTAATTTATAACAATTCCCTTCTTAATATCACAAGCTTTAACAATTCCTTCCTTAAATAGAATACCTTAGTGCGTTTTCTAAAACACAATAAACAATTCTTTCCTTAGTCTATAACAATAAAATTAAATCCACCTGGAGCTATCAATACCATAAATAATTTTCCTGCCATCACTGGCGTTGTTCTAAAACAAATCCTAATAATTAAAATATACAACTGATGTTTGCATCGTTCTAGAACAGTCAACCCAACAATAAGATTCGCATTGCCTTATTAACAACCGACACATATATAAAAACTAATACAGCGCATAGAACCATACTTCCTTACACTTGTTCCTATAATTAAGGCGTTGTTTTAACCCAGAAAAAGCTAATCAACAAATGCTGAGATTTCGAATAAATGCACACAATGAACTATTACAATGATTGGAATAGATGATGAATAATTTAGCAATTCTTAGACCAACAAGCATTGGATGTTCAATTATGGTTAAAAGCAAGGGATATAGGTTAGTGGTAAAATGTGAATAAATTTCCCAAATCTCTGTCCTTTCAATGTAAACCTGGAGATTCTATAATATTCTAATGATTACAGAACCAACGTCAATCTGAATTGTAAATGGTAGAACCCTAAAGTTCACATAAAAGGGAAAAATTGAGTGGTAATTAGTAGATTTAAAAACTGGTAGAACACTGCAATCATTCTAAATTAGAGGTACATTAAAAACTGTAACTGTTAATTGATATTTAAGGAGAGAACAACGATAATCAACTAAGGTAAAAATTTTAGAACAAGGGAATCGTTACCCCGTTTATTGCTAAAGGGAAACGACTGCTACTGGTAGGGACGCTAACTGAGATTTAGTATGGCTGTCGTTCCCATGCCCAATAAAAGTAGTAAACAGAGGTATAAATTGTCATGATATTTTCTGTCAGTTGCGCAACGGTTCACGATCTGACCTAAGCACCAGTCACAAGCTTCAACACTGCATTTATTCCACAGTAATTTCTCAATCGCGCATTACACATGTCCGTTATCAGAGCATTAAAACGTGGCAGGGTGGGTGAACAGTGGTATTACTGAGGTTAGACGGTGTGCATGGTAAATGCTGAGTGAATAGTGAGTATTTACCAGTATGGACGCAGTGCAGACTGTACGGTAAAACTGATCAGTCAATCAATTATTGCCAGGCGGTGTTGACAGCATAAACGCAGTAAGGATAAATCATTCTAATAAAGGGAGAAGCTAGAGGAAGGTCTCTTCTGTTTGCGTAACGTTACGCTGTAGAAATATCTATTTGACTGACTTAGCTTGTGGGATTTGGGATACCCAGCTTGGTGAGGAGTGGTAGCTCGGCCTTGCGAGGTTAGCTGGGAGCTAGCTGAAATCTCTGGATAGTGTGTGGGTGGGCCCTTTGCAGCTCGGGGGGCTAAGGGGGAAGAAGAGTACCCCTAGCATTGGTTGGGAGGTACCAATGAAGCCTTGCCAGTTGGCAAGCGAGAGTTTCATGGAGCATGTGGGACGTCAACTTAGAGCAGGTGATCAGAAAACGATACGCCTTCTTCACTTTCATATGGTAGATTGTTGTAGGATTTATGCTTTGAATCTGCATGTTTATTTGGGTAAGTAAAATAATTGTCTAGATGGATGACTAAATTTTTTCATAGCCTAGCTCGATGATTGATTGACTCCCATGGAATTCATTTTCCCGCATGTCTTGACTGCCTTGTGGTGTTTGATTTGTGAATTTTGTGGTTGTTTTTCCCTTCATCCCTAGCTCATCAGTGCTCGCCTAAGTAGTTTTCTAGGAGCCTGATCTACGGTCGTCGCTTCGGCATTAATAGACTTATGGATCTGAACGCCCTCATTTTTTGTGCATTGATGATGAGCGAAGAACGTTCCTGTCAACGGTCTACCTCCATTCTTTTCCTTTGCTGATTGTTGATTTCACCATTTGGCAAAGACCTCTACGTATAGATTCTTGCGTCCTTGTTGGTTTATCTCTGCACTTGTTTTTGTCTCCACACCTTAAGGGTGTAACCTTGGATTTTCTCTATGTTTGGGATAATAAAACCTCTGCATTCATTTTGATGATTTTTCTTTTGGATTCTTGTATTTCTCTTACTGTTCGCTGTGTTTTTACATTCTTGACTGTGTTTTTATGGATTGAGGGATAAATTTACTCTACGTTTTATATATTGTTGAATATTTTAACCTTGCATTTTTATGCATGGATGGATAAATTTACTCTATGTTTTATGTATTATTGCATAATTTAACCTTGCATTTTATGCATGGATGGATAAACTTGCTCTACATTTTATGCATTGTTGAACCATTTAACTCTGCGTTATTGTACATTGGTGGGTACATTTAACCTTGTGTTTTTATTGATGGATAATTTAGCTCTGAGCTCGTAATTTTGTTGCCCATTGATTTTACTTTTAAACTTTGATGGCATTGTAGTTTTCCTTCTAGTGCGTTGGGCACAGCGAATATGCCTTTGGACTGATGTCTGCGATTTTTTGTTAAAAGGCTGCGATGTTCCATTTAAAACATGACTTGTGTATTGTTGTTAAAAGGCCATGATGTGCCATTTAAAACATGACTGGTGTATTGTTGTTAAAGGCCACGATGTGCCACTTAGAACGTGACTGGTGTATTGTTGTTAAAAGCCCATGATTTTGGCTATTTAAATGATTAACTGAAGTTGTTGATAACGCCCACGTTTTTGCTTTTAAAACTATTTTCTCAGTTTGCTGGAATGCCCATGATTTTGGCTATTTACTTGATTACCTGAGCTTGCTGTAAACGCCCATGAGTTTTCCATTAAATCATGGCCGAGTTGTTGTTAAGACCATGATTTTCGCTTATTACCTAGCATTCCTTTAATCACTTGTGGCCTATGTTTTTAACTTTATGTACATTATCATTTAAATAATGTATCAGATATTAACTGATTAATTAGATCTCGTATAAGATATTAATTACTTAATTATGTTGTGGTAATGATCAGTGATATATCCATAGTTATGTGGTGGGGATTATCAGGGTATATCAGATTGTAATTATCTGGTTGTATATGGTGGCTAGCTGAGTTGCCAGCCTTGAGTTATTAACATTTAGGAATTCTCCTCGAATGCGTTCCATTAATGATGGCCAATGTTGAATGATTTTCCTCTTTTTAACACCCTTTGACAATGAAATTATAGTTATGACTGTTATGACTTTATCACTGACTACATATTAACGTCCTTGGCCAGTAAGAAATTTAGTGACAACCAACCCATTTTTTTTCTTTGACTGGAATAGCATTAACTGATTAGAACAACATCCTTAGATAGCATTAAATTGTTTAGAAATCCTTGTGGTAACCTTGTTTAAACTGATTTATCAATTAGAATGGAACCGTGGTATAGTATTTGTATTTCCATATTTAAACAGGCTAAAAGAAGGCAGTATTGTATTTTTCGATGTTATATATTGATTAAATGTCATATTTCCAAGGCAATACTATCATATTTGTAGTGATTAAATGTTCTGTATATCTTTCAACCAATCACTGTGTTATTATATCAAGTTTTAAATGCCTAGCATCTAATCCATCGTTTTTGGTAGCGATCATTTAGTGGAATGGTCATTTATAATGATTAAATGATATATATGTTTAATCAGTAGATTGCATTATTCCTTTTGATTGAATGCCTAGCCTATGATCATTTAGTGGTATGATTAGTTATGTTGATTAAATGCTATATAGTAATATTTGTTAATGTCTTACATGTCTTTCCAACTATGATTTCACTTAATATTAATTTGATGCTACGTTGATGACCCAACTATGTTTAGGCTACTCACTTGACATGCTCTTTAATATTAAATTGGAATGTAATCATGGACTGGTTAGCCTAGGTGTTCAGTGGGGTCAGGGACGATGTCGTGTGGACGGATGTCACCCCTTGTCTTTGTCCTCTTGTGTTTCGTCAACCTTGTGTGGGGGTAGGTATATTCTCCTAGTCAGTATTCGGTTCCTAGTGCGTTAGAGTTTTCCTGAGCCTTGGTCCCTTTTGGTTTTTCCCCAGGGTTATTGTCACACCTCTCTTCTGGGGATGACATGGTTCTTGATGCGAGGATCATGGTGTTCCCTATGGGTTAGCGGTGAATAACAACGTGGTCAGAGTCGGTGCCTACCATGTGAGTGTGGTTGAGCGTTGCATGTTGACTTGGGTGCATGCGTTGGTTCGTGTGCCTTGAGATTTTAGCCTTGTTCATCAACATTGTTATGGCAGGAAGGGGAAGTTGTCCCTTAATCTTGTAGGCATGTCTTGTTGTGTCAGGTGGTTGGTCATTACCCCTAGTTTTTTGTGCCTGTTTGCTCGGTTTCCCTTGTGTCTGAGAGCGGTGTCACAGTTGCTTGTTACCTGGGTTGCATGCTTCTGTTCATTGTCAGTGGTGTGGTTAAACTACTGTCATTGTCGCCTTCTTTCCTCTTAACACCTGAAAACAAAAAAACAAAAAATAAAATAAAAATTGCTTCGCTTGTTGTCGTAACGATGGGGGTAGTTACAATGCCTTACAATATAATTTAGAAGGTATGGAAAAATAGTTTTTAAAGAATTAATAGAAAACTATATAACACTTATAAAAGTATTATAGTTTCTACATTATAGTAATTGTACAAGTCAAATGACCACAATATTCCAAATAAAATAAAATTATACAGTTTTTGTTTTTTAATAGAAATATTGCTAACCCCTACATAATTTCATTAGGGTAGATTCACATTAAGTGTTTTTAGATTTAATATATCAAGATACTCAAAGTGAAAACTAGTTTTAGATTTAAAAACATGAGAAACATTTTCGTTTATAGGGATTTGATCCCTCTCTATCCATGATAGAAAAAAATAAATGTCACTAGTCAATTTGTTATAATTAAAACATTTTAGTGGTGTGATAGGCATATTAAAAATAGAGTAAACATCTACATCTTGACAAAAATCACAATCCTTAAGTGCATGAGAAAAACTTCAAAAAGAAACTCCAAGTTGAAGCTGCTATAATAAACAGATACAAGCCTAAATAGTCTTGCTAGCAACAAAAACATTACATTTTTTACTTAAAGGCACAAGATAAAAATGGTTAAGAGTATCCTTCTTCAAAATGGCATCATGGCCTCCATGAAATTTAGAGAGCACAAAGTGGTTTTCCAAAAGATTCAGTCCTTCGTTTGAAAGATGGTTTTCCACTTGATTGAGTTCTATAGAGTTCTCTATATATATGGATACTACTGATGTCCTAGAAAACACCACCTATAGTTTTGGCTTGCCCAGCTAAGGCCTCCAACCCAATATTTTGAATTTGCATATATCCATGCATCCACTAGATCAATCACGGAGTCTCCAAAAACTTGTAAGCTGATATTGCCCATGTCGAGAACAAATTTCAACAAATGGAAGAAAGCCATTAATTCTCAGTGGTTATTGGGTCCATAAGCGAGGTTTTCTTTGACTTGGAAATAGTGAGATTCATTAATATTTAATAAACGAAACTAATGTTGATAGTCATTTATTTCCCTTGGTAGGCCCCACCAAAGTGGCCCCAAGGTTTGGAGGTATCTACCTGCAAGTCACCAACCATCCTTGTCCCTAACTACTTTGGAAAATATTTAAAAAGGGAATTAAACCCAATACATGTGTAGATACATTGAACATCAAAGGTAAAGAATCCTCAAACAAGGAATCATTTTGCACTAGCTAAATCCCCCTTAAAGTAATAAAGGGAATTGCTAGAAAGATATCTAACTCTAATCTAGTAAACTAGGAATGTAAAGAGTCTTGTAAATCAGCATTATTCCATAAGTGAAGGAAACCATGAGAATCTTTGGTTTCTTTCCAAACCTATAAGGGTTAAGAGGAGGATAAAAATATATGAGTATTTATTTCTTCCTGTTTGAGGCAAAGGGGACACATGTTAGGGCCCACTTTATCCCTTTTTAGGAGCTAGTCCCAAGTCAAAAGTTCTCTTATAGAGAGGGCCACATCAACAACTTTTTCTTGCACGTGTCCTTACCTTCCCACCACTACCTAACATATCCTCCTCATCCAAACAAATATCAATACCCTATCTTTTCTATGTTGTACCCTCCTTGGTTTTTTGTAACTCCAAATATACTCATCATTTTGATCACTTAACCTTATGTGGCCCATATGAATCTTGGAAACATAAATTTCCCAAAACCTCTAGCATAATCACCTTCTAAGCCAAGATCTATGACACTCTTCCACCCTTTCCTCCACAATGATTTCACCTCAGAATCATTGACCAAACTAAGGATTGGACTTTCATAATCCCACAAGAAGTTCACCATATCCTCAGGAAGAAAAATGTTCCCATTGCAGCCCATGATAGAATTCACTCTGATATAAACTTGAGATCCATTCCCCATGCACCAAGACAAATAGGGTCCAACGATTAGGAAGAAAAGGGAAAGGCCCTTCCATTCGTTTGACACATTCTTGATAGGCTTGTGTACTTTCCTAATCTGTGCATGAGTTGGGTGTTATGTGTTTTTGTCTCATAATCCTATTCCAATGGCTATCCTTTGTAAGAAAATTCTAGAATGATTCCACTACCAAGAAGAGACTAAAATGGCATGTATCTCCTTGGATCCTTACCACAAGAAATTAAAAAAAAAAACCTTTGAATTTTATTAGCACTACCTTTAAGAATATGTGCAAGGGTATGACATAAGAAATAAATGGCCTCAAGAACTAAATTTACAAGCACCAAACACCCCCCTCTTGAGAGAAAAAAGGGGCGATTTTCTTTTCAATCGATACCAGCCAACCCAAAGATTTCTTGTAACTATTGGGCTTGAGGAAGAATACTAAATACTTAAGACCAACACTTATATTCTACTATTGAAAGGGGAATTGTCTTGCAAATTCCAAACTCTGATTGTATGGAAGAGATGAAGTGAGTAATGTTTATTTAATCTCATTCACTTCCATTCGAGTGGTCGAATTGTATAGACAAAGTATCTCCTAAATTTTTAATCCTTCTCCATTAGTCCCAAACTGAAAAAGTAGTACATTATCCACAAAAAGCAAGTAGGTTAAATTATTGTTTCCAATGTGACCCCTATATAAACCTTACCCGCCTAGACTCAAGTAAAGATCGACTCAATGCTTCTTCCACTAGAAGAAACCGGTATGGAGAGAGTGGACAGCCTTGTCGGAGCCCTTAGGAGGGATTAAAAAACTTGGAGGTCGCCCACAGCCTTGTCGGAGCCCTTAGGAGGGATCACGACTACAAAGGACGAGATGTTAACACAACACATAATCCAACGAACGACCAGTGCAGAGAAGCTGAGATGAAGTAGTAACGAATGAATATACATCCATGAGACTTTATCAAATTCCTTTGAAAGGTCCAGTTTGATTACATCTACAAGTCAATGAGAATGTTTAATGGAGTGTAAACCCTCCTCAGCAGTCCCAATAGCCTCGTGAATCTGTCGACCATGGAGAAATCCAAACTGTTCATCAGATATATATTCTGAGAGTAACGGTTTCAATAGCATGGAAATGACTTTGGCTATGAGATTGTAAATAAAATTACACGGTGATAATGGGCAGAGTCTGTCGAAGGAATCCGGGCGGTCTTTCTTAGGAATCAATGCTAAAAAGGTAACATTCATGCCGGGTGCCATTCTTCCTATAATGCATACCTCTTCCACAACCCTCAGCAGGTCATCACTTATCAAATCGAAAAAACAATATATATAATTTAGTCAACCAATCATCCGGTCCTGGGCTTCTATCTTTTTTAAAAATACCGCAAGACTGCACTCAACTCTTCTTTAGAGATTGGACTATTAAACTCCTCATTAAGGTCATCAATGATCATTCACGGGAAGAACAAGATGACTTTCTAAACTTCAACATGGTTAATTCTCTCAGGTTCAGTATATAAGTCGTGAAAATAATGGACACCAAGTTCCAAAAGACCCTTTAAACCATAGATTCTATTCCCTCTCGGATCCTTAAATTCCCAAATTGTATTCATATTCCGACGATGATTGGCATAGG
The DNA here is from genome assembly GCA_900067695.1 of Picea abies. Taxonomy (NCBI): domain Eukaryota; kingdom Viridiplantae; phylum Streptophyta; class Pinopsida; order Pinales; family Pinaceae; genus Picea; species Picea abies. Next base: position 951 of record CBVK0101124150.1, on the reverse strand, counting down.
AGTGAAAAAAAAATTAGTGTTATCGTCTCCTAACCCGAGCCAGGTAGCTTGACTTTTACTGAGCCAAAGACATGGCCTCCAATTATTTTTCAACCTCAAGCTGTTTATGGTTTCGAGAGCGAAACCTTTCCCCAGCCCATACCGCCACCACCTTTTTGATAGATTTTAGAGCTATGACAAAGTGTTTACTAGTCGATAGATCCGAATTAGGGCCATAGGGAATCCAATGTTCCTCAACCATCCGTACAAATTCTGCCTCCTTTAACCACATAGGGTTGATTTAAATGGGTTCTAGGCTTAGGTTCCTTAATTTCTATATCAAGGAAGATGAGAAAGTGGACAGTGATATAACCATCTAGTGTGTAATCTGAATGCTTTAGGGATTTTTCAACACATTGAATTTCAATTCGTTTATGCATTCAGAAATGTAGTTTAAAGAGCATAAAATTGTGATTTCAAGTTAGACAACTACCTTAATTTAGGATTCGATGATGTATAAGGAATCTATCCAATATTTTTTGGACCCCATCATTTACAACTCAGTTGTTGCTCCATGTGGGACTAAGTTTGAGTGCAACAATGTCAATTAATCCATCGATTTCAATAGATTTGCAAATAACTCTACTAACCAAATTGCATGGGCTTCAACACCCCCTGCTTCCCTTTCACTCATAGTAAAGTTCAAGTCACCTTCAATTATCAGATTCTCAAAATGTAAACATTGTGCACTAAAGAATCTATCCCAAAGTTGTTGTCAATCATCATAAGGCCCATAAGTATTAATCACAATGAGAATCTTTCCCAATATCTTACTTAAGAGTTCAACGCCTAATCCTAAAGGAAAAACAAAGGAATTCAAACATGATATAGTTAAGGACAAGTTGGTAATCATTCCTCTAGACTATCCACTAGAATAGATAGCTAAAAAAATCCCAATCCTTAGGAGCTTTA
>CBVK0101124148.1:0-23516 GCA_900067695.1 Picea abies | reverse complement strand
ATTTTTTTAATTAAATCAACTTTATTTCTATTATTATTAATTTTTTAAACTCATTTTAATTTTTTTTAATATAATCTTATTTAACATAACCATAACTTTTATCAATGCAATAACAAAGATTCAAATTCAATAACAAACCCACCTTCCTACTATTTTCGCAAAAAAAGTGACATTACTAGATCAACTCATTAGAGCACCTCTAATTGTGACACGTCAGTGTGTAGCTTGGTTGGGTCCAATATGCCATACAACTCCATAGTCAATGGGTTAGCCATGAAGTTCTATAAAATTGGATTAACCTTTTACGCACTTTCACTTCATTTTCAAAATGTAAAGATGGGTAATAAAAGTTCGATGTGTGCTAGCTTTTATGATTCTTAGCATGTCACGGTTTTATGTTTCGAATTGTCATATTTATAATGGAAGTGTCATTAATTTTTTTTAAATTTAAAGATTTTAATTATTTTGAATGTTTTTGGAGAGAGCTATCATTTTCTCTCTTTATAAGAGTGTTATTTTTATTTTTAATTGTTTTTTTCTAATAAACTCAAACTTATATTTTTGGTTATGTTATTTATTATTATTATTATTATTATATATAATTTATTTATAAAAGAGTAAGAGAAGGAAAAGTTAAAAATTAAAATCTTAATTTAAGTTTTTAAATTTTGTAGTTTAAATTTTAAGTATATATATTTTTTAAAATTTATAATATATATAAAGAATAATTTATTAGTGAAAAATTTGAGCAAATATGTTTTAGGTAATTTTCTATGGATTTATTTTCTAGTCAAAATCTTCTTTATGTTTTGGGTAATCAAAATATATTAAATAAAATTATTATTACTATATATTTGAAAGCCACTAAAATTGCATTGGATTTGTTTTGGATACTTCTAAATAAATATTGGGAAATCAAAATATTTTAAATAAGATTACTAATACTAGATATTTAAAAACTAGTGAAGTTGCATTGGATTTCTTTTCAATACCTTTTAATGAATAATAGATTTAGAACGAGATAAATCTATGCATTCTATGTTTGAAGCTCTAGGCTGTATGTTGACGATTTTCTACTTGTTTTTATTTTATTGAAGATGTAGTAAAATGTCAAATGATATGTCATGTATTGGCATATTTGTAATGCCCCATTAATTTGATTTGTTTGAGAGATTGGAATTTATTATTTGACATAATGTTCTTACAAAATGACTCAATTAATTGACTTCTATTGTGATGATAAACTTTGACTCTTTGATTAATTTGATTGGCTTTAATTGATGTAATGGTAATTTTATATGAATTTTATTTAAATGTTTATGTGAAATATGGATGGATAAAATGTACAATGATATGATATGATGTAATTTACATTTAATATGATTATGATATATTGAAATGGATATATTTGAGATGCAATTAGTTTTCAAATAATATTAATGATTTGCCTAGTGTGACAAGGAAGTCACACGTATACATTGACTTGGAATTACATCAACACTGTATGGACTTAGATTCGGTTAGAATATGTGATGTGATTTATGTTATGATTTAATTTATGATTATGGGAAAATTTGATGTGATGATTTAAATTTGTGCAAGCATAGAGAATATGTTTTCCAATCAGTCCACAAATGGACAAATGGGGTCTTATGGAAGTATACAGTGTATCATGAGGATATGAGGAACAGCATTCTTGTTTACTCTACTACCACTTATTTTGCATGGCTTGGCTTGAAAATATTGTGACACTTTTATTTAGAAGTTGCATGTTGATGTGAGAGTAGTCTGTGGATTTGATCAATCATGATGTATGGATGAGTGGAACACAATAAGGAGGCATCCTTGTTCATCAATAACCATTAATTTCTCAACAAGAGAAATAAAGTTTGAATTATGAGGGTTTCAATAGTTGCATCATTTCCCCATCAAAAAAATTGGATACTTGAAGGACACGCATAAACATCATTCCCTTGATACTTACTAAAACTCACTCTTGAATTGCATTGAGAAATATGACACCGTTTAGTCAACCAATCATCCGCTCCTCGGCTTCTATGCTTATCTTTTTTTAAAAGACCTCAATACTTCACTCAACTTTTCTTTAGAGATTGGACTATAAATTCCTCGTTATGTTCATAATGATCATTCACTGGAAGAATGAGACGACTTTCAGAACTTGAACACGGTTCACTCTCTCAGGTTCAGTATATAAGCCATGAAAATAATGGACACCAAGTTCCAAAAGACCCTTGAAACCATAGATTCTATTCCCTCTCGGATCCTTAAGTTCCCAAATTGTATTCATACTCCGACGATGATTGGCATAGGAGTGAAAACAATTAGTGTTATCATCTCCTAACCCGAGCCAGGTAGCTTGACTTTTAATCTGCTAGTACTTCCTTTTCCAGTATTAATTTGGTCATGCGCGCTTCCAACTCTATGAGCCTAGTGAATTTCCCTTCATCCCAAGACTTAGCACTGAGCCAAAGACATGGCCTCGAATTATTTTTCAACCTCAAGCAGTTTATGGTCTCGAGAGCGAAACCTTTCCCCCACCCATACTGCCACCACCTCTTTGATAGATGTTAGAGCTATGACAAATTGTTCACTAGTCGATAGATCTGAATTACGGCCATAGGGAATCCAATGTTCCTCAACCATCCGTACAAAGTATGCCTCTTTAACCACATAGGGTTGATTTAAATGGGGTTCTACAATTAGGTTCCTTAATTTCCATCTCAAGGAAGATTGGAAAGTGGAAAGTGGTATGCGCATCTAGTTGAGTCAACCCAAGACTGAGACGTTGGAATTTAATTTAGTCGTGGTCTCAACGTTTTAAGTTTTGGTTTTTTTTTGGGGATATTTGCTTGAAATCCAACTAGAAATTGTTGTATTTCCATATTGTTGTATTTCCAGATTGTTGTATTTTCATATTTGAATAGTTAATTTTGTGTAATTTGAATGCCTTAGGGATTTTTCAACACGCTAAATAAATTTTTGCGTTCATAAATGTGGTTTAAACAACATAAAATTGTGATTTCGTGCAATTTAGATTCTGACCAAAAGGGAAAAAATCGTAGAATAGTCAGACGATGCCCTTAATTTAGGACTTGATGATGTACAAGCAGTCTATCCAATATTTTGTGGACCCCATCATTTACAACTTTGTTGTTGCTCCATGTGGGACTAAGTTTGAATGCAACAATGTCAATTAATCCATTTATTTCCAGTTGATTTGAAAATAACTCTACTAACCAATCCACATGGGCTTAAACACCCCTCACTTCCCTTCCACTCATAGTAAAGTTTATGTCACCTCCAATAATCAGATTCTCAAAATGTAAACACTGTGGACTAAAGAATCTATCCAAAAATTGTTGTCAAACATCATAAGGCCATAAATATTAATCACAATGAGAGTCTTTCCCAAGCTCTTACTTAAGAATTCAACACCTAATCCTAAAGGAAAAACAAAAGAATTCAAACACGATATAGTTATGGACAAGTTGGTAATGAGTCCTCTCGACTATCCACTAGAATCAATAACTAAAAAATCTCAATCCTTAGGAGCTTTATTCAAATCCACAATATGAGTATCTCCCCTTCCCATGGTTTCTTGTAGCAACAGAATGTCAGGTTTATTAACATCCACTAAGCACTTCAGGTCCAATTTTTTGTCTTGGGCCCCCAACCCATGACTTTTTACAAAGAGTATCTTCATGGATGAGTCCAGCATGGGGCTCAGATTGCTCTAGGAGCCCTGGTGATAAGTTTTTTCCTACATTGATTAACCTCCACTATAGCTTTCTCTTGAGCCATTTTGAGTTTTGACTCTCTTCCTGATGGAGCAGGACCAAGATCCCTTAAATAATATAAACCCAAACCCTTCGACTAACTAGAAATAGTAGAAAGAGGAAATTTCCAGGGCCTTAATTGGTAAGGACCACTCCCTCTAGAAAGAAATATGAGGATTCATAAACCTCTCTAGTTCTTTGAACTTGTTTAATAAAGGACAGATCAAGGTCTTGAGAGAGGTCCACCGACATTATTAGAAAAGAAAAAAACTGGGGTATGGGAGGGTAAAGGAGAGCTTATATACTTGTTTCCTTTCCTTTAGTAGTTTTGGGTGCATAGATAAGTATTTACTCCCCTTGACTTGCCCAGCCATGAAACAAATAAGAGAAAGCATGGGGCTCATGAATCATAACAAGAGAGTTCCTTACACGAGCTAATTCAGGAGCCACCAAATGCACTAGGAAATAAGTGGTAGAAAGATATTTGTGAATGTCAAGTCGTTCATCCTCACCAACTAGAGCCACACATGTTGTAGGTTTGGATTTTTCTATTAGAGGAATAGAGATTTCCTGGATAGTAATGTGTTCAAGGAAAAATGTAGTGTTTTCTTGGCGTCCTCCTATTAGAGAGACATCTAGGCTAGATCCCTTACGATGAAAATTCATCGAAGTAAACTGAGACAAGGTCAGAGGAGTCCCATCCCATGGATCCTTGTTGACCTCTTTCTTGTTCTATACCATTATTTCCATCAGTTTTTCATAGTATTTAAGTATATGCCCCAACACATGGCATCTTGCACACCAAAATGGGTTGTTCTAATAGTAAAAAAATTGAGTGTGATGCTTCCCATCATGTCTGATATCTAGAGATTCAAAAAGTCCTTTTCCTATATCAATTTATACCAAAACCATTACAACTAAGAAAAATGTGATGATTCAAACATGTCATCTACCACAATGGTTCAACCCAGAACACTTCCACTACCCTTAATGGTAGGTTTAGACCAAAATTCCATAAGGATATTGGGTAATTTAACCATGAAGGAGTGCTTCCTCATCCTTCATTTCTTGGGTCGAAAAGTGGATCCGATTGAGGGAGAGAATTGTACATCTAAGAACTAGGACTCCTTGATAATTTTGTTGGCATCCTCAAGAGATCAAAAAATAAAACCTAGTGAGTCGTGGGAGAGGACATGAAAGGTTCGTGAGTAGCTTAGAAATGGAAACCATATCTCTATTACCCAGGTTTAGAGTTTAACCAATTATATACAACAACCCATGAACTTTATAATAAGGTTTTTTTCTAGAGAGATAAGTATATGTTCGACTCATACCCCCTCCCCTACAACTAGTGCATCACCTCTGCCTTGACTCTTCACCACCTTTTTCCTTTGTTTCGGTAAACCACCTTTATGAGAACCATTACATCCTCCTTGATGAAAATATACATCTAAAAATCCACTAATGAATCCATCCCTTCCTCTAACCACACAATAGAATTCCCTCCGAGAAGCTTTGCAAGGGTTCCCATACACCATCAAAGCACTATCAAGGTGAAAACAAACTGAAGTCATGAAATATGGACTATCATTTCCAAGATTCTCATTAATGTCAATGGGAAATAGGTGTCCCTCCACCTTAAATGAGGTACCATTCATATCCTGAAGAAATACAATATCTAGCCCATATCGTGACACTTCTGACGAAACTTTGCCACTTCCATCAAGACATAATTGATCTATCACTGAGTCATAATCGTGAGGTTTACTATGATAGAAGGAAACTTTGGGACATTGGACAAAAATTATATATTTTGACATGACATCATACAAACATTCTATAAGTCGAATGAGGTCATCGAGGTCATCCATCCTATCAAGTTGACTTATTGACAACTGTTCATTTGTATCCCTATAGAAACCCTCTCTAAACCCTAGACACATCTTTCTTCTCCTTCCACCCATTGATAATTTATTGTAGTCTTATATATATATATATATGGGAAGTTGATATTGAAATATTTTAGTTAATTTGAACATTGCAACATTTTATTTATGGCCTATCTCCAAAGATTATTTTGAGATTAATATTTTTTAAGGCCATGTCTCAATACCATACTAAGCATTAAAGGAATTACACCTCCCTTTAAAGTAGAATAAGAATTATTAATAAAATTGATACATAATTATATAACTTAATACAAAGATTGAAATATTTTATGTATGGCTTATTTGGAATTTTTTGTTTATTAATATTTCTTTTAATTTCCATGTATAAAGAGAAGAGAAGGAATTACACATGTATCTCATACTTGACTATAAAGAAAATTTCAACAAATTAATACTAGAAAACTTTAAAATCATTAATATAAATTATTTTTTTTATTTTTCAAAAAAAGTAACATGGAAAAATCACACACTAAACCATTGCAAAAAGTTTGTATGTCCAGATCGTATTCCATTGTAACACGATTTTATATATAACCACTTAAATTCATCTTAAATCCAGATTTATTAATCTAACACCCACAAAGCTCAAATTTATTAAGATATAATCTTTTTTAAAATAAAAAATTAAAATTTTAAATATTATCTCATATATAATGATTGATGTAATTATTTTCTTTTAATCGAATCATCTTTATTTTTATTATTGTTAATTTTTTTAAACCCATTTTAATTTTTTTTAATATAATCTTATTTAAGATAGCCCTAACTTCTACCATCAATGCAATAACAAAGATTCAAATTCAATAGCAAACCCACCTTCCGATTATTTTTGCAATTTTGTTGACATTACTAGATCAACTCATTAGAGCACCTCTAATTGTGACACGTCAATGTGTAGCTTGGTTGGGGTCCAATATGCCATACAACTCCATAGTCAATGGGTTAGCCATGACGTTCTATAAAATTGGATTAACCTTTTAGGCACTTTCACTTCATTTTCAAAATTTAAAGATGGGTAATAAAAGTTTGATACGTGCTAGCTTTTATGATTCGTAGCATGTCAGGATTTTATGTTTCAAATTGTCATATTTATAATGGAAGTAGCATTATTTTGAATGTTTTTGAAGTGAGAGCTATCATTTTCTCTATATAATATATAAGGTGTCCGAACTTTCATTTTCTCTTTTATAAGGAGCGTTATTTTTAAATGTTTTTTTTAATAAACTTAAACTTATATTTTTAAATATGCTATTATATATATATATATAAAGAGAAGGAAAAGTTAAAATTTAAAATATTTTTAAATAAAATTATTAATATTAGATATTTAAAAGCCACTAAAGTTGTATTGGACTTTTTTTTGGATCTCTCTCAATGAATAATAGATTTATAGTGAGATAGATCTACGCATTCTATGTTTGAATCTCTAGATTGTATGTGAACGATTTTCTACTTCTTTTTATTTTATTGAAGAGTACTAATATATCAAGTGATACGTCAAGTATGGGCATATTTGTAATGCCCCATTTGTTTGACTTGTTTGACAAATTGGATTTTATTATTTGAGTTAATTTTCTTACAAAATGACCCAATTAATTGACTCATAGTGTGATGATAAACTCAGACTCTTTGATTAATTTGATTGGCTTTAATTGATATAATGGTAATTCTAAATGAATTTTATTTCAATTTTTATGTGAAATATGGATGGATAAAATGTAAAATGATATGATATGATGTAATTTACATTTACATTTAATATTATTATGATATATTAAATGTAAATGTAATTAAATGGATATATTTGAGATGCAATTAGTTTTCAAATACTACTAATGATTTGTCTAGTGTGATAAGGAAGTCACAAGTATACATTGACTTGGAATTACATCAACATTGTATGGATTAGGTTAGAATACTTGATGTGATTTATGTTATGAATTAATTTATGATTATGGGAAAATTTGATGTCATGATTTAAATTTGTGCAAGCATAGAGAATATGTTTTCCAATATGTCCACAAATGGACAAATGGGGTCGTATGGAAGTATATAGTGTATCATGAGGAGATGAACACCATTCTTGTTGACTATGCTAGCACTCATTTTGCATGGCTTGGGTTGAAAATATTGTGACACTTTTACTTAGAATTTACATGTTGATGTGAGGGTAGTCTCTAGATTCGATCAATCGTGACGTATGGATGAGTGACACACAATAAGGAGGAATCCTTGTTCCTCAATGGTCATTAGTTTCTCAACAAGGGAAATAAAGGTTGAATTACCAAGGCTTCAATAGTTGCACCATTTCCCCCATCAATAAAGTTGGATACTTGAAGGACACTCATAAACATCATTCTATTGGTACTTACTAAAACTCTTGAAGTGCATTGAGAAGTATGACACCCTCGATATCAATTATAAATTTTTGAGTATACATTAAATGATGGTTGATTAGGCATGGCTAAAATATGTTTGTTTTAGCATGTGCATTTTTATTAATTTATGAAAAGTTAAAATGCATTGTTGATTGATTTATTGAGCACATAAATTAGTCCATATCATAAAAAAGAAAAATAGTATAGTTTATTTAAAATTATTTGAAGATAAATGAATTTTATATGTGCAGGAAATAAAGATAAAATAAATAAAAAATAGAAAAGCTGGTATTTTGGTGAGGATAAGTCACTATTTTATATTTTTAAATAAAAAATTACATGTGCATGTGAGTGAAGTATGGATGGGTGAATGATAGGTATTAGTAAATTTAAAAATTACATTTATGCATGATATGGAAAAGTGGATTAAGCCACAAAGCCTATAAAATGGAGGCTTGAGCTAGAGGGCTCATATATGTTTGGACCCTATTGTTGTATGGTTGTCATAATACTTAAATTTATATTGGTGATTGTTGAAGAGTTTGATATATTGAAACATTTTCAAGAGAAGTGGAGATTTTGTCTCAAGTTTCAAGTTTCAATTATATGAGGAAATATTTAAACCAAAAAAAATGTGTAAATGAATCATTTTTATTTTGTATAGGTGATACAAAGAGAGAAATCTCAGTACTTCTAGTAGTTATTAAGATAAAAACATGTGTGGAATAGAGAGAGTCGAAAAACTCAATCTCTAAATAGTAAGCCTACGACCTACTGATTCCTAGCACATGTGAGCTACAAATTTTGGAATTTGATTTTAAAATTATTATTTTCAATCGACTTAGACTATTAAATTTGCAAATCGTATGATCTATGTTTGGAATCATTTTTTAATTCTTTCCATCAACCTATCATCAATAGCCTTATTTGCTTGCCCGCTACATGTGTTTTTTTTTATCATTGGCAATTGTCTCCTCAAGAGTTGCAATCTTTCCTACACATAGCAATCATAATAAATAAAAAAATCATCACGTTAAAATAAACAAGAAATGTAATATATCTCCCAACATATCTACATGCACTCTATCGCGTTATCCTCATTCTATTCATAGGTCCAAGCATAATCATATTTCAACTATTTTGGTTTCATACAACCATAAATAATTCTTATGCCTAAAACATTTCCACATGATAATTTTATCATTCTATAGAAATATAAAATTCAACAAGAGAGGATTCAAGGGTTTCTCCCTTTTTTCCATTTCCTTTGCAGAATCTTAATTAAGGTTACACAATAATGTAAAATTTTCCCCTTTCCTATGCATGTTTGCTCCATTTCCTTGTGCAATCTCAGTCAATTCTATCTTGAATTTTCCTCATCCAGATAGTCCACCTTCCGTAAATGAAACAACACAAAACCACATCAAGGTTAGATTACAAATTCATTTTCAATACAGTGCATTCTTGCAAATTAACCATTTTAAATTCAAATGATTAAAATTTCATTCCCATGTCTTCCACACATGTCTTAGCTTTAAAATGTAATTCAAGATTCTTAGGCCACAAAGTATTCATCCCATCATTCATTGCCATAGAAATTATGCTTCTACATTGTTCCTTGAGCCTTGTAGGCTAATTTTCTCAAACGAGGGTTATACAAACCTATTCATGTGGCCTACCTTTGGCCCATCTAGGCCTAGGTTTGAACTCTACTCTGATATCATTATGTAACACCTGACCCCTTAACCATTCCCTAGGCTAGTGGAGTGTTCAAAATTCCTATTCTCTATACATTAATCTAACTCTAATATTGATCTCATGAGCTAATTATTCTCTTCAACATATTTCCAACAATTGTAACCATGCTCAAAACAGATCTATGTTTATAAAATTATCCTCTCAAAGTTTCTTGGGAATTTTTCTCATGATGATGTCATCCCGTCCACATGGACCCACACCACATCATCAACCTATTGGCATACATGTGGAACCATTCCTCACTTACCAACCAACATGTCCATTTTCTAATCCATAGGACACGACCCATCAAAATTGTATGGCCACAATGTTATTGGAAACCTCTCCATCAGAACTAACAACTTGCTCAGTCCACAGATCTATCTGATGTTTGAATCTTGATACATTGTCAGAATATTCCAATTGAATTACACCATAATAGAATCCTTTCTGAATAATTCCTTTTGGATGGATCCAATGACTGACAAACTCCTAATCCAATGGGCCAAATATCTGCAGAATCCCCAAACCACGCAACATTTAATGCGCACAACAAACTACAACAAGTGTTCAATGGGCTAGATCCTCAAAAAATATTCACATATGATCTTCTTGATTTGGATATTCGGAATATTGATGTTCCTCACCTAGTCATTCTTGCATTGGCGGATTCTCCCTATCATAAAACACCAACTAGGACAACATTGTAGATCTTTCTAAAACTCACCTTCCAACTAGCCTTCGGTTTCCGTCAACTCATCCTAACTCTACCACTAGAGGAAACTTGTTATACAAATTTATAAGAGGATGAAAGAAAACATAGATATGACAGAAACACAAATATACTCAATTTATATTAATGAATGAAATATGTAGGAACTGTAAAAATGCAGAGTGAAATGAACTCCCTAGAATGGTGGTAGCTTATCTCTAAGAAGAGATGTCATGGCTACACACATTCACAAGAAGATGATTACAATTAGGCGTAAAATATATTTTAACATAAATCATCAATGAAAAACATTAAAAATTCAAAACCCTAACAGCAGAAGATGAAACACCAAAAGGTTTCTGGGCCCCAATGTGGTAGTTGATACATCAACTTCTTGGAGGCGTTACTTTTGCATACGATCTTCATTTGGGGTGCCCAGTATCCCATCAGAAAGGTATATTTGATGAGTACACATTCTGAATGTCCCAATACATTCCTTAGGTTATCTATTGGGAACTTCCAAGGAAAAACATGTTATTTGGGGCTTGAAAACAACCTCAAAAGTTTAGGACCCAAAAAAACAGTAGAAAAAATACCAAGATGGAAACTGTATTTTGAGCCAATGGAATAGATGGGTGGCAATCGATGTCTACCTGGATCATTATTTACCCCTTAGGAATAAATGGTCTTCATTGCATTGAGTTCCCCCATCAAATGGGCAAACATATGTTGAACATGGTGCTTGGTGAGCCACTTTCCTTGGTGTAGTAGTTGCCCTGCTTTCACAACCCGATAGAGTTGGATCTTCTATTGGTGGGTTCCCTTAACCTGTGTTTCCATGACCTGATCAATGGTTGTTTATTCCATGTAGTTAGGGTTGAAATATATAGGTTTCATCTACTATTCCACTTCTAATGTCTCTGGTAGTGGTGGAAATATGGCCGAAGTAGGTCCACATTGAATATTGGGTGCAAGCCAAAAAAGGGGGGAATACTTAACTGGAAATCATTGTTTCCCACAACTTTGTTGATGGTTTAAGGAAAATAGCGAAGTGGGCATAGCTTCTCATGGGGTCCTGTAAGGTATTATTTTTGAAAATGAAAGCAAACCTTTTCTCCCACCTAAAACTTGTGTGGAACTTGGTGTTGATCATGGAGTTGCTTTTACTTAGCATTGGAGGATGTGCTGGATCCATTCAATGAATTTGATGAATTTTTTGGCCTCAAATTGAGAATGGAAATATTATTCTTCTATGGAAGAAAAGGTTATTTCTACATCAAAGGGGTCCAATGGTTGAAATACCAAGCCCACATGAAAAGGGTTATGGTTTGTTGAGCTATTGAGGGCTCTTTTGTAGTTGTGTTGAACATAAGGAAGGATCGCATCCCATGTGCATGGATGCTTGGAGTTGTATATGTGCAAGATATGAATGATTATCTTGTTGAATACCTTTGTTTTTCCTTCATTTTTGGGGTGGAAGGAACTAGGTTTGGTGATATTGGTGTCCAACAATGACTAGAGGCTCAAACAGAATGTACTCAAGAACATGTTGTCCCGATATAATATGATGGCATATGGTATTCCAAAGTGTACCCAAACTTTCTTGAATAAGGGATTCGTAGTGGCCTCAGTTGTGATGTTCTTCTTGCAAGTTGTCATAATGGCCATCTTAGAGAATCAATCAACAACCATGAATAAATAGTCATTGTCATGCTTGGTTGAGGGGAGACCTAACATGTAGTCCATCGAGATGGATTCTTAGGGACTTTCGGGAGTAGGAGGAGGGATGTACAGTCATTTTTTTTTAATGGATATCTTGGAGAAGGAGTAGGAAGTGCAAGATCTGATATACTTACTAACATCTCTTTAAATCTTATGCCAATAGAAATACTTATGTAGTACTACCATTGTCTTCTCCACACGAAAGTGTCCTTCCACCTGACAATAATGGGATTCTCAAATTGTATTCACACGCTCTCTTGAAGGAACATAGATATGGCCAATATGGAATAACATCCCATACTCAGGATGAAATTCTGAAACAACCATGCATTTTCCCAACATCTGGTAGGTTGTAGCGAAGTCGAGATCATTCTCATAGATTTGGTACCACCCAGAGGTCTCATGCCTACAAGATTCAAGCACCATGGTAAGTTTTGTGACTAGATGTTGAATGAGGTAGTCGATAATGTGATTGGTGCTCTCTTTATTATATTTAATTTTGAGGTGAAACTACTACAATTATGTGGACCACTTTTGATGGCGGTCATTCTGTAATTTTCCTTGTGTCAGCATGAACTACAGAGGCTTGTGATCCATATGGATGACTATCTCATTCCCTAGAATCTAATGATTCTATTGGCGACAAGTTTATACAATGGAATACATCTCTTTTTCATAGGTGGGGTACTTACAGATGGAATCCGAGAGTTTCTCACTATGATGGGCCACTAGATGATCGTGTTGAGGGAGAATGACACCAACAACATAGTATGAAGCATCTATCTCAATCTCAAAAGTTTTTTGCAAATTGAGTAAGGCGAGCACCGAGGCTAAGCATAGATGATGTTTCATATCATCAATTTTTTTGTGTTGTGACCTAGTCCACACAAATTAGGCTTTGCAACCACCCTTGGTCACCTAGATGAGGGGACATGTAATATGAGATAAACTCAACATGAATATGTGATAGAAGTTGGCAAGGCCCAAGAAGCTATGAAGCTCGATTAGTGTTGCTGGGGTTGACCAATCGTGAATGAATTGGATCTTGGTTTGATCTACATGCACACCATGATCATATACAATGTATTCAAGGTATTGGGCATTGTTCATACCAAAGGATCATTTATATATGTTAGCATATAGATTGTGTTGTCGTGGGGTGTGTAGGACCTATTGAATCTGTTGCAAGTGTTCTTCACAACTCTTGTTGAAGATGAGGATGTCATCTAGATATACAACCACAAAGGAATTGGTGAAATTCCACAATATGTCGTCAATCAACCTTATGAAAGTTGTTGTGGAATTCATCAATCCAAAAGTAACAATGACACTACGAGATATAAATTCATATACATCATGAAATTTCCACATATATGGATGGCCTAAAATAACATCACAAACTTTAAGTGTAGAAACATCACACAATACCTCATCCTTGAAGGGCTTGATGCATAGGGCAAGCAACACTGTTGGTTGAACTGGAGATCTTGTCCTTGGCTGAGACGCCCGATGTTGTATGGATGCAGATGTGGTATTGTCGACAACTCCAACCACTTGATGACCTATCTTCATATTATATTATTTTTTCTTCCTCTATCAACAATGAAATGCAGTAGAGTACCCTCACCCACATATGTGAGTGACAAAGGTGCTCACCTTCCTATGGCTCTTCTTGTCCATCTTGATGGACCTTGGTGGTAGAAACTATGCCATTGGGTTCTGCATCAATGATATGATTCCCCTTGTTTGGATATAAATTAGAGTCAGATCTTGGATCTCACTATGAGGCTTTCATATTGGTCACTAATGAATTCTTCGAGTGACATTCATCAGTGTTGTGCCAGGGGACTTTTTGGAACTTGCACCACTTCCCAATGTCTTTCTTCATCTTCCTATTTCCCTTCTTTGCTTGAGGCTTGGGATGGTTTTATTGAGGTTGTCCATCCTTGCTTTGTCCTTTATTTTGTAGAATAGGGATACATTTTACCTGCTTCTATAGTGATGCATTTGTAGATCCAAACTCCTACTTATTCTTCAAATTAAATTTTTGCTCTATTTTCACAGCATATCGATAAGAAAATCCTAGTGACAAGATGTCCAAAAAGTCCATTTCTATTTGGATGTACCTATGTAGACCCCCATGGTATTTTAGAATCAGATGTCACTAGGAGTCTTTGATAATCATCTTGGTGTGCAAGGTATGGAAGGAATTCTTGAATTTAGACAATGTTTGGTTCCTCTCCTAACGTAGTGTGGTCCATCTTATGTAGTAGTCATCATAGATTCCAACAAGGTAATATTTTTCCTTAAAAAAATCCATAAAAAAGTCCCAAGTGGGTTTGGCCTCAAACATTCCAGAATCCTCTGTAGAATTTTTCTTAGAGTAAGTCTCTCACAAATTTTTGACATGGGGAATAGCCTTAAGGATCACAAAGGTTATTTTTTCCCTATCAGAGAAATTATGGACACAAAAATAACCTTCTATGATATTTAACCATTTTTCCAAAGCATCTACATCTATTTGACCTTCAAATATGGGAATATGAAAATTAATTTACACCTTGAAAGGGGTGGTGCCTCCAAATTCAGCACTTGATTAATATGTGTCTTATGTTGTTGACAATCATCAAAGGATTTGGGAAAAAAAACCCATCATCTCGTGCACCTGTCGTGTGAGGGATTCCTCTCGAAATAGTTGAATAATATCTCCTTCTCCCTCATCTCTCTTTTCTTATGCCATGGGAGTTCCTCGGGGTTGGTGAGGATGGTCTTTCAAAGGCTCAACTAGTTCAAGTCCAAACTCCTTATACCCTGAACTCATTGGGGAAATGCATAGAGAAATAGATAAAGAGAAAACTTGATGCAGACCCCCTATTCCTCTTAAGGGTTGCGCGACCTCCCGGTCAGGATCTTCTGATTCTGGAGCTGAAATAGCTTTTCTTGTTCCAAACTAGAATCCTTCAAATGAACACAAAGGTCCCCCACAAATGCTCAGTTGGCTTTTCCAAGCACTAAGCGTGAGCTCACACAGCACACGACCAAGAGTCGTGACCTTACGCTAAGCCAAAAAGGGCACTTATCATGGACCAGAACTTCACAAGTCAAGCATCCCGTCCCTTTGTCCTTTGAATCCCCGGTCACTGAAATGCCAAAATATCATGGAATGGGACTTCACAAGTCAAGCATCCTGTCCCTTCGTCCTTCAAACCCCCAGTTATCGAAATGCCGAAATATCGTGGGCCAGGACTTCACAAGTAAAGTGTCCCATCCCTTTGTCCTTCGAACCCCCGGTTGTTGAAATGCCGAAATGTCCCAGCACCTATTCCTTCGTGTTTTCGCATTTCACAAAATCAGAATGCAAGGGATATCTCTACTCCTTGGAATCCCAGATTACTGGAATGTTGAAATGTCCCAGTGCCTATTCCTTCAAGTTTTCTCATTTAACGAAATCAGGGTACAGGGCATATCTCTGCTCTTTGGAATCCTCGATTGTTGAAATGCCAAAATGTCCCAGTGCCTATTCTTTCGGTTTTTCATGCTTCACGAAAGCTGGGTATAAGGGATATCTCTGCTCCTTGGAATCCCCAGTTTTTGAGATGTCGAAATGTCGAAATGCCAAAATGCCTTGGCGTTCGATCAATGAATCACAATAATCCGTGGGATCTACGGTCCACGTCCGACCTCGCTATTTCACTATTTCACGATTCGGGGTTTTGGGAGACAAGGAATTCTATTCTTCCAACTCACGATACCCAAAATCATGAAATGGACCAACGGTCCAGAGCTGCCTGTGACCAACGGTTCACATCGAATCATGATTTCATGATTCAGGGTTTTGAGAGACAAGGATCTTTGTCCTTCCAACTCACGGTACCCGAAATCATGAAATGGACCAACAGTCCATATCTATTTGAGATCGATGGTCACTATTCCTCCTGAGATTTGGACATCAAAAATCCCTCGCAGCTCCACCTTATCCAATAGCTGGTGAGGTTTCAATGTTTCTCCTCAAGGACTCTCCACCGTCCATTCAGATCTTTAGGATCTCCCCTCCTGGATCTATGCAGCATTAAAGCCTACGCTTCTCCCTCAAATCAGACAGTCTGCGGGATATTCCACCACGATCCAACGCTCGACAGTGTTCTTCCTCCTGAGATTTTACTCACTTCAAGCTTAGAAGATTTTCTAAGTCTTCGAAGACTCGGTCTTCGTTTCTTCCAGGGAATGAGTTCCTGGATCTTGATAACACTTTTCGAAGCGTTATCCCTCATGAGCTTTGTCTGGTTCAGACTTCGATTCCCCGCGCACTCCTTGTGCTTGAGGGATTTTGATAAATCAGATCCACGATATTTCTTGCAGAGAAATTCCTCCTGATCTCCTTACATTCCTCTCTGGCTCAATGCACACCTTGCAGAGCTTCCAATGAAGAGAAATAATTGAAACTAGAAAAACTCACAGTTCCATCCACTTGTTCATGTAAACGAAAATGATAGGAAAATGCACATAGTCCACACACCATACATTTGGATCAATTTTCCATTCTTTTATATTCACAAGTGCGCAATGGTTACAAAATTCATTCAAAATTACAGTAACTCAAAACACTAAGATCTCTTGCTAACTCACAGTTCTCCCTTATAGCTAATTTATCTCTCTATTGTAGCTCTCTCTAACTGGGTGTAAAAACTTCTACATAACTCAAAAATGTTTCTAGGGTTTCCCCTGGCTACTTGCCTACTCTAAAATTCATCCTACTCTATCTTATTTTAGTCACATTCTAGAGCCAAAGTGGAAACTCCTACTCTGTTTATAATTTCAAAACTTCCCTCAAAGGGTAAAATTCGGCACCAGTTCAAGTGTGCCTCCAAAGGTGAATTTCGGCACTCATTGAAGGCAGATTCCAAAATCGGTTGTAACTGCCCATGTTGAAGTTATGGAAGAACTCTCACATGTTGAGTGGTCTTGCCTCTGTGCGCTTGCCAACGAAGCTCCTGCATCATACTCCCCTTGACAAAAATTCATGGACTCTTATCCATGAGCTCCTCTATTGACTTTCCCTACTTATGGATAGAAACTTCATTTTCCCAACTGGCATATTCTATTGGGGATCCCTTCCATTTGACTAGATACTCAAAATAACTCTTCCTCCTGGTCTTCTTGTCAATCCTCTGATCCATAATCTTCTCCATATATAGCTTCTCTGTCATAGGCATCTTCTTCTCTCACTGAATCTTTCTTTGCTCTTCTGATCCTTCTGTGATGTATTTCCTGTAAGGGTACAGGTCTAAAACATTGAATATGGGTGAAATGCCCACACCATCTAGCAGCTCGATCTCATAGGTGTTTGCATCAAACTTCCTCAAGATCTTACAGGGTCCTATCTTCTTCATCTTCAATTTGTTATATGTTCCCCTAGGGAACCATTCCTTCCTGAGATGTGCTAAATTCTGATCTCCCACTTCAAATTGAAGTTCCCTACGATAGTGATCAACTCTGTGCTTGTATTTCTGGTTAGAACTCTGTAATTGTTCTTTGATCTAACTATGGAGTCTTTACATTTCAACAGAAAAATCCTCTACTCCAACACTTCTGATCTCTCCCTGTTCCAAGTCCCTTAACTTAGACACTCCCCTGGGTTGAATTCCATATAGTATTTGGAATGGGATCCTTCTAGTGCTCCTATTTGGTGAGTCATTGTATGCAAATTCTGCTTGTGGCAAAATCTGATCCCACTGGTTATGATGTTCAGTAACTACACTCCTTAATAAATTCCCCAAACTTCTATTTACCACTTCAGTCTGCCCATCTATTTGAGGTTGAAATGCTTAGCTGAAGGAAAAATTCATCCCCATCTTCTTCCACAACATCCTCCAAAAGTGACCAACAAATTTTATGTCTCTATGTGAGACAATGCTCCTGGGTAGGCCATGAAGTCTCACAACTTCTATGAAAAATAGATTTGCAACATGTGTTGCATCACTGGTCTTCTGGCATGGGATGAAATGTGTCATCTTTGAAAACCTATCCACCACCAAAAATATGGAATCGAATCCCCTTTGTGTTCTTGGCAATCCCAACATGAAATCCATGCTTATTGCATCCCAAGGCCTCTCTAGTATTGGTAATGGTTGACAAAATCCAATGTTCTGTCTTTTCCCCTTTGCATGTTGGCAAATCCTACATTTGTTCACAAAATTTATCACCTATGTTCTCATACCTAGCCAATAGTATGAACTGCTCAACTGTGCAAATGTTTTATCGTGTTCAAAATGTCCAGCCAATCCTCCAC
Organism: Picea abies; assembly: GCA_900067695.1. NCBI lineage: Eukaryota > Viridiplantae > Streptophyta > Pinopsida > Pinales > Pinaceae > Picea > Picea abies. The sequence continues at coordinate 4,932 of CBVK0101124148.1, read as the reverse complement.
TATGCTTCTCCTTCAGAAGATTGTCACTCATTGAGCATCTTGGTATGCACAATTGATTTCCTCTGAACAATAATCCTTCCTGAACCATATACTCTGTCCACTAACTTCTATCTCTCAGTATAGGTCTTGTACATGCTTTCTAGGCCTCCTTGAAATCTGTGTCATCACAATACATATCCTTAAGGTGTTCAAACCCCAAGTTCTTTACCTAGCATTCTTGAAGAATTAAACATCTCCTCCTTAACACATCAACAACCTTGTTAGTATTCCCAACAATATGTTTTATGAAAAAAGTAAATTTTTTCATAAATTCAACCCATTTTGCATGCCTCTGATTCAATTTTTCTTCTCGAGTTATGAATTGTAAAGCTTGGTTATCGTTGTACAAGACAAACTCTTGCGGGACAAGATAATGCCTCCACTTCTTCAAAGCTTGAATTATGTCATAGAACTCCTTGTCATATGTGGAGTATTTCCTCTTAGTCTCATTCACCTTCTCGCTGAAATAGGCAATAGGTCTATTATCTTGACTCAAAACTACTCCTATTGCAACTCCACTTGTGTGATATCTTACCTGAAATGTCTTCCAAAAATTCAACAAGATTATAATTGATCGTTCTGTTATCTTCTCCTTTAGTATATTGAAGCTCCTTTCAGTCTCCTCTATCCATTTAAAATACTTGTGTCGCTTCTTCACTGTATCCATCATTAGTGCACAAATTCCACTGAAGTCTCTAATGAACTTTCTGTAGAAACTTGCTAAACCATGAAAGGTCCTTACCTCGAACATGCTCCTTGGTGATGATCACTCCCTGATTGCTTTCACCTTTTCTGGATCCATCTTCAGTTCATTCAAAGAGAACACAAAACCCAAGTAAATGAGCTCTGTTTTCATAAAAGATGACTTCTTTAGATTGATTAGTAGCTTTTCCTGTTGTAGCCTCCTCATTACTAGCGTTAGGTGTCTCAAATGCTCCTCTTTAGTCTTGCTAAAGATCAGTATATTGTCCAGATATACAACCATGAACTTGCCAATGAAATCTTTCAGAATTTCATTCATCAACCTCATAAAAGTACTCAGGGCATTTGTTAAGACAAATGGCATAACTAGCCACTCATACAGACCTTCATTCGTCTTAAATGTTGTTTTCCGTTCATCACCTTCTCTCATCCTAATCTGGTGATATCCACTTTTAGATCTATCTTAGAAAAGAAATTTTCTCCACTTAAGCAATCCATTAAGTCATCCATTCTTGGTAAGGGAAATTTGTACCTGATGGTGATCTTGTTGATGGCTTTTGAGTCTATGCACATTCTCCATCCTCCATATTTCTTTGGGCTTAACACAGTTGGTACTGCGCATGGGCTCAAACTTTCTCTGACTAAACCCTTATCCAGCAACTCTTGGACTTGGTTCCTCACCTCCTCATTCTCTTGAGGTGTTAATTTGTACGCTTCTTTGTTTGGTATGCTTGCTCCTGGTATCAATTCGATATGATGACTGATACTCTTGATGGGCGGCAATGAGTTTGGCAGCTCATCCACCACTATATCAACAAAATTATCCAGCAGCTCCCAAACTTCTTAAGGTAAATCATCCACTGATGTACTCGTAAGGATGACTCTGGGATTCCTCGACACAGCGAACTGCATCTCTTGTTCTTCCTTGACTTCTTTCAGGAGTTCCTTCCCACTCATGAGAATAATGCTTGTGCTCGCTTCCTCTTTCGCTCTCTTCTCCTCCATTGGAAGCAACATATGTGTCCTACCATTCTTCTCCAATGTATATGTATTCTTCCTTCCATCGTGAATGACATTTCTGTCAAATTTCCATGGTCTTCCCAAAAAAATGTGGCATATTTCCATGGGAATTACATCACATAGGATTTCATCTGTATATCCTCCTACTTTAATTTCAACCAAGCATTGTTTAGTGATCATTACCTGGTGTCCTTTTTGCAGCCATGAGACTTTGTATGGCCTTGGATGTGTAGTTGTATTCATCTCCAATTTCTCCACCATCTCTATGGATACTAGGTTGTCAGTACTCCCACTGTCAATGATCACCTTGCATACTTTATCCTTAGTCTTGCAAGCTATCCTGAAGAGACTGTTTCTCTGCACTGGTTTTTCAATTTTTTCCTCTGGTTTTAAGAGAACTTTTCTCAACATCAGGGATGCTCCATCCTCTACTCCTTCTACCTCAACATCTCTTTGTCGTTCTTCTGAAATGTGAGCTTCTCCTCCTTTCTTCTTCTTCTCTAGACATTCCCAAGACATGTGCCCTATCTTTCCATAGTTATAGCATCTTACTCCTCCTCAACCTCTTCCTCTAGAAGAGTTTCTTCCACCACTCTATCTCCCTCATGAACTTCCTCCTCATTCTGAGTGATTGTGTGGTTTTTCAACCTCATCCTTAGACTGATGTGCTCTGTCACAGTTAAATCCCTTGATTTTTCTTGGGATCGAGCCTTTACCTCTTCCTCGTTGGTTTTTTTTTATGGCCAACTTCTCCTCTGCCTTCAGCGAAAATTGATAAGCATCTTCCATAGTCCTGACTGACATCATGCTGAGCTCATCCTGGATCTCATATCTCAAGCCATTTATATATTTGGAGACTTTCTCTTCATCTCTCTCCCATTGTCCAGTTCTGATGTTTAGCCGATATAACTCCTCGGTGTACTCCTTGACTATCATCCCTTTCTGTCTCAGGTTCTGTAGCTTCCTGAAAAGATTGATATGGTAGTCTTTGGGTATGAACTTAGCTTTTAGTTTGGATACCATCCTATCCCAACTTTTTATCCTCCATTTTCCTTTACTTCCCCTCTCAGCCTGTAGTTTGTCCCACCACAGTGTTGCATGCCCTATTAGCCTGGTGACTTCCTGCTTCACCTTCTTCTCTTCATCGACATTTTCATAGTTGAAGTGTTTGTCCATGGACCTTATCCAATCCAACAGTTCTTCAGCATCTAGATTTCCCTCATACATGGGGACCTCTATCTTAGCTCTGCCTCCCAATCTGGAAACTGCTCTCAACAAACGTTCTTATGCAACATCCTCTCCTACAGCTTCTTCAACCTCAACCTCTTCACTTTCTACATCACTAACATCCTCAATGTCAGGTTCTCTTCTCTATGTTGCTTCCATTGTTTCCAATCAGGCGCAAAGCTCTCGCATTTCCCTCTTTATAGAATGGTTGGCTAAAGACGGATCTTGTCTTCTTAGCGGCATTATGTTGATTATCTATCACACATAGATTACATCTCCAAGTTCTCTGTCTGCTTCTTTTCCTCCTTCACCTGAATTCTACTGATGAAAAATCGATTCTCTGATACCACCTGATGCAGACCCCCTATCCCTCTTAAGGTTTGCGCGACCTCCTGGTCAGTATCTTCTGATTCCGGAGCCAAAATGGCTCTTTTGGTTCCAAACTGGAATCCTTCGAACGAACACACAGGTCCCCCACAAATTCTCAGTTAGCTTTTCCAAGTGCCAAGCGTGAGCTCCCACAGCACACAGCCAAGATTTGTGACCTTGCACTAAGCCAAAAAGGGTGCTTGTCGTGGACCAGAACTTCACAAGTCAAGCATCCCATCCCTTTGACCTTCAAATCCTTGGCCGCTGAAATGTCGAAATATCATGGACTGAGACTTCGCAAGTCAAGCGTCTTGTCCCTTCATCCTTCAAACCCCCAGTTATCAAAATGCCAAAATATCGTGGGCCGGGACTTCACAAGTCAAGCATCCCATCCCTTCATCCTTCAAACCCCCGGTTGCCAAAATGTCAAAATGTCCCAGCACCTATTCCTTCGGGTTTTTGCGTTTTTCGAAATCAGAATGCAAGGGATATCTCTACTCCTTGGAATCCCCGATTGCCGAAATGACGAAATGTCCCAGGGCCTATTCCTTCGAGTTTTCATGTTTAGCGAAATCAGGGTACAAGGGATATCTTTGCTCTTTGGAATCCCCAATTTCCGAAATGACGAAATGTCCCAGCGCCTGTTCTTTTAGGTTTTTGTGTTTCGTGAAATCTGGGTGCAAGGGATATCTCTGCTCCATGGAATCCCCAGTTGCCGAAATGCTGAAATGTCTTGGCATTTGATCAACGACTCATAATAATCCCTGGGATCTACTGTCCACATCCGACCTCGCTATTTCTCTATTTCTTGATTCGGGGTTTTGGGAGACAAGGACCTCTATCCTTCTAACTTGTGATACCCAAAATCGCGAAATGGACCAATGATCCAGAGCTACCTGTGATCGACGATTCACGTCGAATCACGATTTCGCGATTTCATGATTCGGGGTTTTGAGAGACAAGGATATTTGTCCTTCCAACTCGCGGTACCTGAAATCATGAAATGGACCAACGGTCCAGATCTAATTGAGATCGATGGTCACTATTCCTCCTAAGCTTTGGACGTCAAAAATCCCTTGCCGCTAACCTCCTCGCAGCTCCACCTTATCCAACGACTGGCGAGGTTTCATCGTTTCTCCTCAAAGAGGCTCCACCTTCCATTCAGATCTTCAGGATCTCCCCTCCCAGATCTACGCAGCGTTAAAGCCTGTGCTTCTCCCTCAAATCGAATGGTCTGCGAGATCTTCCACCACGATCCAATGCTTGATGACGTTCTTCTTCCTGAGATTTTACTCACTTCAGACTTAGATGGTTTTCTAAGTCTTTGAAGACTTGGTCTTCGTTCCTTCCAGGGAATGAATTCCTGGATCTCGATAACACTTTCTGCTCAGCATTATCCCTCCTGAGATTGGTCTAGTTCAGATGTCGATTTCTCGTGCCCTCCTTGCGTTTGAGGGATTTTGATAACTCAGATCCACGATATTTATCGTAAAGAAATTCCTCCTAATCTCCTTATGTTCATATCTGGCTCAATGCACACCTTGCAGAGCTTCCAATGAAGAGAAACAATTGAAA
>CBVK0101124144.1:0-19188 GCA_900067695.1 Picea abies | reverse complement strand
AAGGATTAGCCACCATTCTAATTCAGCAAAGGAATCCAAAGATCAAAACTGGTTTGGGTTATGAAGAGGGATCAAGTAGTGGTTAGCCAAGCAACAAAGACTCCATCAAGTTTGTCAAATCTACAACCAATGACAACAACAAACCTACAGAAACAAAGGAAGACAATCAACTGCCCAGGAGGAGTAAAGAAAAAGGTGTCGGGAATGAATTTGTAGAACAAAGAAATAATTCACCCTCTGCTCAAGGAAATCATCATTATGGAATAAATCAACCTGCTCAAAGAAGACAACCATTTTCCAGGTACAAGGATTTTTTCTATGGATATTATTTCTACTGTTCTAACTTTGGCCACAAAACTGTAAATTGTTCCTTAAGATTTAGACATGAGAAATCAAGATTCCCAAGGAATAAATGTCTGCCACAACAAAGAATGAGACATCCAAGTAAAAAACAACTGCAGATTGCAAATGGTCAAATTACGTTTAGAGACATGCAACTGAGGAGGTCAAGAAATAATGAACATCCAATGAGTAGACAATGTTACAACAATCACTTTTACCTATTGAACAATGAGCTTGAATGCTATAACTTTCATAACTTCATCCACAAAGCTGCAAACCGCCATCTGAAGAATTACAAAACAAATCCAAGGATAAAGCTCTTAGCTAGAAATGCCAGCACATGGAAAAAGAAAGATAGTGGAAAATGTGGTCTGGCACTTTCAACTCAAAAACAAAAGGCCTCCACCAATATAGACAGTGGATGTTCCAGGCACATGACTGGAGAGAAGGATAAGCTTATGCCTATAAGTAAAAGCAAAACAGGAAATGAGATCATTGAAAATGATGAACCAGGTAAAATCAAGGATAAAGGGATGGTGAGTTTGAGTAATGGCAAAGGAGATGCCCAGGATATTCTACCTGAAGATGGGTTGAAACATAATTTTCTCAATGTAAGTCAAATGTGTGACAGAGGATGTAAATAGGTGGTCAATTCCAAAGACTGTAAGATAAAGTCTATAAAATCAAGACAAGTGGTGGCTAAAAGCATAAGGACAGACAATAATGTTGATATTGAATCCTCCACTGCAAGTAAAAAAGAAGATTCAGATACAATAAAAGAATGTTCAGTTATCATTTATCCCATGGAAGAAGTAGAAGAAGAATCATGTCATAAGATGGAAGCATAAGTTTTGAAGGTTGAGAAGTCAAACACCCAAAGAAAGTTCTTGAATAAGCTCTTGGATAGTCAGATATCACCAAATGACAAATCTGGTATTGGATACAACAAGGAAGAAATCAGTACTCCTAAGAAACCTGATACAATTCCTTCATCTGTGAAAAAGAAAAGCAGGTATGAGAGTGGTTGTAGCAGTTTTTTCTTGTGATTGAATATGGTCATAAAATCCTTGGATTGTAGGAATCATGGAAGAAAAATGAAATTGCAGTAATAGAGATCGATGAGAATCAATGGGGAGATCCAAGGGTTGTTTAAAAAATACAAGCTACAATTGTGCAGTGCTCTAGTAGGACAACAACATTCGTAGCAGCAACATTCTGATGTACAAAATTATATACATGACATCCTATAGAGATAACAAGAGGAAAGACCTTGTCAGGGAAAGATAACCTTTTAGAAACAAAAGAGGAGAATAGTTAGAAGCAGAGAGAGAACAATGACAGGGGGAGTCATCCAGTTATGACAAGAAAAGGTTGATGAAGGAGTCCCAGTAAGAGAGGTGAGCAATATTGAGTATTCTATAGAGGATATAGAGGAAGATGACGATGAATGGGTCCAAGAATCAGAAGGAGAAGACTTTGGTTTAGATACAAATATTCTGCAGGACTCAAATAAGAGAGTCCATCTTGTTAGAGGGAGTTTGTGTTGGTTGAAGATCTGATACCTCCTAAACATACTGCAATGGATCAGGGGGAGCATGTTTTATTTGACATTGATGTCAAAGGGGGAGAAAAGGAGTGGTTCAGACTGGATGCTACAGTTGGAGGTCTAAACAGATTAGCGCAGTCGTTCAGGGTTGCCATCAATGCCAAAGGGGGAGATTGTTGGCATGTTTATAGGTTGAGCATGCTTGTCATTAATGGAAAGAACAACAAAAACGATGGTATGGTTACAGGCAAGAACAATAGCGATGTTGGCAGGGTTACAGTTGAGAGACAACGATGGAAAACATGCAAGCAAGGAAGATTAGCAGCGATGATGGCATAGACAACGATGGAAAAGAGGCAAGCAAGGTCGATCAACAACGATGATGGCATGGAAAGATCAGAAGCGTAACAATGAAGAGCAACAGTGATCGTTGGATCCCATTCAGAATTCTCGATGATCATCAGATATGAATTCAGATAGGAGGAGCGCGCAGTAGAAGAGAACAGTTTTCATGCATCAAATATGAGCCCGAAGACCGACCATCGTTGGATTCATAAGAAGGAGCACAATATTTACATGCAAGATGAAGCGAGCCTACAAAATCTCGAAAGTAGGAGGACTGTCCATCTTCAATAAGGACACATGGTGAGCAATTGGCATTTCACTAACTGGAAAGTCAAAGGAAGGAAGTGCTCTATCCTTCCAACTCGCGATATGTGAAATCATGATAAGATCTGGGCTGTCAGATATGGAGTTAATATGAAGGACTAGCAGCCATTAGATCCAGTAGAGATGCAAGGAGGATAAGCCGAAGATTCATCCAACACTCCAAAGCTGTGAAGGAATCCTGGCCGTCCATCGAAGACAGTCATGGATCATTGGATGCGAAGGACACGTGGCTAAAGTTTGGCATTTCACTGACTGAAAGGTCAAAGGCACGAGGTGCTCTATCCTTCCAACTCGTGAAACAGAAAATGGTGAAATGATTTGAGTTGTCGAATCAAGGACAAATCTGGACCGTTGATCCAAGAAGGACATGTGGCTAAAGATAAGAATTTCGTTGACTGAAAGGTCAAAGGAACGGGGTTCCCTAACCTCTCGAACTCACAATATGCGAAATCACGAAATAATCCTAGTCATTGGATCAAGGACGAATCTAGGATTTCAGATCTAGGAGGCGAATGTGGCAAACCATGTCAGAAAGGACGGGTGGAAGACTACGTCAGCAATGACACATGGCACAATTAGACAATGACAAGTGTCAAGATGATTCAGCATTTCAGGAACCTGGAAATCACAATTCTGAGTGACACGTGGCAGCCACATGGATCATGTCATGTCATCGAGTGAAATCATTCCGAGAGTTTAGTTTCAGGATTTTTAGCATGAACACTCCCCCAAAGTCCCAAAAGCTAAATTTCATGGGAGGTGGATAGCCCTCTGATCACCACAGAATGTGGACCATTGATATGAAGAGTGAAGCACTCAAATTATTAGCAAGTGGTCATAGGTTGTGGTCACTTTGTCAAGAGTTGGAGGAAGGTGCTAATAGCTAAGATCCATTTCGAAGATTGCGATATGGAGAGTCGTGAAGTCTCACCACAATATTGCCGAAATCATGAAACATGAAACAACAATTCAATCTGAGTCGTTGATCAAGAGAAAGCGTGAACCATTGATCTGGCTCCATTTTCAGGGTTTCAAAGATCGCGAATTTGAGATTCGAGATGCCTCATCATAGGATTCCCGAAATCACAAGTTGCGAAAGTGCTTTATCGATAAGAACTTGGTCACAACCTGTGGTCACAAGAAGGGAAGGAGTCAGTCCAGCTAAGCTCCTTTTCGAGGTTTCGGAGATCGTGACTTGAAGAGTCGAGATGCCTCGCAATAGGAATTCGCGATATGTGAAATCGCGAAATGCCTTTTTTTTTATTAGGCTGTGGTCACCGCCTAAGGCCAAATGTGAAAGGAAAGGGCTTAGCCAGAAAGGATAAATGCCCACTTTGAATTTTTCCTCAGGAAGAGAGAAGGTGAAAAGTGCATGAACGTGCGGAGGTTCTTTTAGTAACAACTAGGACGAAGAGTCTGGACTGCCAGAGAATTCGAGGAGCTATAGGGTGACTTCCAGGGGAGACAAAGAGTCTTGAAGCATATTCTAGTGCAATGAAGACTGATCATAGAGACAATTGACAGATGCAAGAGAGGACAAAGAGTCTGGACTGCTAGTGAAGCTAAGGAATCTCAGCATAATGCCCAGTGATGATGAATGCATGGGGGTAACCACCAGAAAAGATGAAGAGTTTCCATGATGATCACCAGAGGACTCGACATGAGAAGGTGATGCAGAACGAAGAAAAGTTGAGAGATGCTTGAGGGAACAAGAGGGCAAAAAGGTGGAGTGGCAGTGAACAACTCGATGAGCAGAACCATGACACTGTGAAGAGCATGCAGAGGCATTGTGCATGGAGGAAGAAGAAGGTGCACATATAGTATAAATATGTAGAACATAGAAGACATGAGGAATTCTGTTGTGAGTGATGCATGCATGTAGAAGCATGATGTGTAGGAGCTGAAGCATAGAAGAAGAAAAGAATAGAGATGCATATCTGAGAAAAGAATAGAAATTCAAGGTGTGCATGTAGAGACAGAGAAGAATATTATAAATCTCAAAAGGATGCAAGCAGGAAGACACTGATGCAGGCAGAACATGGCAGTTTAGCATAACAATGATGAGACTAATAAGCCATTGATGAGCATTATATCATTGTAGTAAGTTTTTGTACCAAAGATTTATATTTCAGGGTGGTTGGGATGTGCTATGGAGGACTGTTGTCCTCAGAGTTTCAAGTGGGTGCTTGAACATAGGAAGTTGTAGCTTCCATCTGGTTGCAGCCAGAAAAACCAGGGTGGTAGGGTGGTGCAAGGGAGAACATTTGTTCTCTATTATACAGGTTGGTGCCTGTGTGACTGGAAGTTAGTGCTTCCATCCAGTTGGTGTTGGAACACTTAGGGAGTTGTTGCTTCCTTCTAGTGGGTGCTAGAGAAAACAGGGAGTAGGTGCTTCCTTATAGTGAGTGCTAGAGAAACTAGGGAGTTGGTGCTTCCTTCTAGTAGGTGCTAGAGAAAATAGAGAGTTGGTGCTCTCAACAAGTTGCATCTTTCAAAACAGAGGTTGTAGCCTCACAATGATTTGGAGCTCATAAGTATGATAATGTACATAATGTAAAGATTACTTATTATATAAAGAAGAATAGGTTCTTACCCTTTATGGGTTTCCTTAGGAAATATATGTCTCTATGTATTTCATGTGTGTGAATGATGTTGAATGTTCTATTGCTTACTTCCCTGCATTATTTTGATTGTCATGAAGTGCTATGTAAAGAGTTTTAAATGAGCATTATTGTTTAAGCTCGGTAACCACTGATTCACCCCCCCTCCCCTCTCAGTTGTCCAACAGAAGAGTTTGAGGATCCACCATCCAAATGACTAATATGGAAATAATTAGGACCAACCATGAAATGGATGGAATGAAACCACAAATGTCTAAAACATCCCTGTCCAGGATGACTCATTGAAGACCCCTTTCAAAGTTTTATCAACTTGGAGTTTCTTATGAGAATGAACCAACCATGAATCATGCATATTCCTCTATTCAACCAAACATTGGAGTTTGACAAGTTGTGTAAAATTTTGATACCTTGTTGCACATGACTGTCATGGTGGAATCCAACCAATGCTCATAATGATATGAAACTGATAAACTGAAGTTGCCTTCCATTCTCCCATTATCATGTATTAATTCAACTTTTGGTTGAGAGGTTGGAAATGAACATGTCAAAGGAACCACTACACTGTTTTCATCAAGGTTGTCAATGTTCTCCCTTAAATAGATTGGTTCCTCGAGAGGAGGGTGGGGAATTGACTTACATATATATTCAACAACTTCAAACTCAAATTCCTTTGTCTCCTCAATATTGGTTACTGGCTCATCCATGGACTCATCCAAAATTTCCCTATGAACTTGCCTTTCTCATTCACTGTGAAGATCAAGCTCTATAGGGTCTGGATATTCAATACAAGCCTCTGTAAGGTTAGCTTCCATGATCTCTAATTGACGTTCCATGGCCAACTATATGGCCTTACATTGTTGTGCATGGAAAACATGCATGCTCTGAATCATTTCTTTAAGCTCCCTTTTGGGATCTGGTGGAGTATCTATATTTATATCTGAATTGATTGTTTCAATATTTGGAAGATTATTCTTCTTCCATTTTTCCATAAAAGCATCAACCAATTCATTGTAAGTTTCATCCTAATTATCCCCAAATCCCTCTAAAAAGGCATGCAAAAAGTCTTGTATGGTCTTGAACTCATTATCATCTGAATCATGAAACCAATTATAAGCATAATCCTCACAAACATTCATGAAAAACAATTGCATTATAATATCCCCATAAGTAATTCGATCATACCATTCATCAATACACTACCCAAAGGCCCTGATATGAGCACTAGCATCACCATAATCACAAAAATCAAGCAAGTTTTCAATAACATCTTTAGATATATCATGAGGATAACCAACTATTCCTGAAAAATCAAGAGGACTACAAAAACTGCCCATTTCTAACTAGATCATTTAAACAAAAGGTCTAAAGAAAATGACCAAGACCCAAAAATTATTAAGGACCCAATGAGAAGGAAAACTGGCTAACCTCATCCAAAAACCTTTTCAAGTTCAAGGATGAAGCTAAACAAGCTGTGAGTCCCTTCTTGAAGAATACTTTGTCAAATTATTTAGGAGTGAATTTGTGATATGAACAAGCTTATTTCAAACAAACAAGAGCACCAAACAAAGAAAAAATAAGAAGGAAAACAAAAAGTTGTTAGACTATTATGTACAACAAGAGATGGATATCGTAGATTGTTTCTTCTCCAAAAATTTCAAGCAGCCTACAAGGAGAAAGAGGATTTCTCCCTGTGGTATACTTCCAAGAATTTTTAGATCGAGTCACCACTTGGAGAGTAAGCAAAAACAAATAAAACAACCCAAGTTTAAAAAAAAAATAGGAAAAAAAAATATTACTTAGTTTTAAAAGAATAAATTAAATTAAGTCGTTAAGACCAAGGATAAAAGACTTATCCCCGAAAATGGTACCAAATATGTTGTCGTCCTTATACACACTTGAAAACGTGGAAAAAGTCTCAATCCACTTAGTGTGTCCTTGGAGGCACAATTCCTAAATCCAAACCCATTGTCACCTTGATTTGGATTTCTTCCATCTAGTATTACTCCTAGGGAAGCCAAGGGGGGTAGACCTTAGTTACTATGTTAATTATTAGATGAATTCTAGGAGTTATTTTTAATTTGTTAAAGGCAAGGGGAAACTAGCCTATATGAGAGGCAACAATGCAATGTAAACCTTCAATGAAAAGCAGCCCTTTCCCTAAGTCAACTATGACTAGTGCCTAAGGTTGGGCAATGGGGTCAATTAAGTTACACAAATATCTAAATACAAGTTAAAAGAATAACTTTACAATTAGATGAGATACAAAAGAATTACAACAAATAAAGAATATCTATATGTTACAACAATATACAAAGATACAATTATCTATAAATGAAATGGATTAAGCACTAGTTGGATCTAAGATACTTGTAGAGCAATAATTGAACTAACTTCTAATTTGATTTTGCAGGAATAGAAAGAGATAGATCAATATTGCATCCACGAGAAATATACAACTCAAATCCAAGCTTGAAGTGCCCCAAAGAGAGGTGTGCAAATTCAAAGAAGGAGCTCAAGGACAATGCACAACTCAAGAGGAACCAAAAGATGAAAGTAAAGACACCAATAAGCACTAGTGCGCAACTTCTAAGCTCAATTACTCAACTAATAAAATGCTCAATAAAATTTCTTGAAAGATAACTTGAAATGAAAGTTGCAGATATGTTGGCAGCCAATTCACTTTTTCCATTGTCTTATAAGCTGCCTACACCAATGTTTTGCAAACATCAAATTTTTCGTCACAATTTTTCAAATAAATGACACTTTTATTCTTTGCGCCTTTTTACGCACTTATTTTCGTTTTGTTTTCACGACTGTAAGCGTGAAAACATTAGTCTTCCAAAGTCCCATTGAAATCACTATTCGAACTGTCGTTATCTTTCTTGTCGGTATACCTATTTACACTTACATTTCACTTATCGTTATGCAGCCGACAACATCCTTTGATCGGTACTCATACTTCGATTGATTGTGACTTGGTTTCATTGAGTTTGTAATGCATTGACATATGGATTTATATGTTGTTTGAACTATTTGACCTTTGGTTTCATAAGATACATGGGTGTTTGGTTAAACCTTTCATATATATCTTTAATATGATGCCCATGACTATGTTTTCATAACTATTGGTTGGTTGGTTATATGTATCCATTGGCACGTTGGTTAAACTATTGATTATATGAGCTGATGCATTGGTGCATAGTTGAGTTTGGTATTGGTTTTAATTTGAATATTAATGGTTAAAAACCTTGGCATGACATTGATTTGGCGCGTTAGTTTATACACTCACTGTGTTTTATTGGTCGGCTAATTCACATAATTGTTGAACTATGCTATAATGGGTTGAACTACTATGTAAATCGGCGGTTGTACTGTGGCAATAATTGTTATGCATGGCCAGTGAATAACTCCACCACCTTCGCATGCTGGCATTTATGCCTATCCCTTATTCCCTTCTTACCTCCGTTAGCTCGGGTAGCTCTACTCCTGTGTGGTTGTGATCCAAACCCTCGGCTTACCATGTGCTCGGCTCCATGGCACCAATTGTGTGAATTGAGCCAAACAGTAACCAGGACCTGTTAATGTTTGACAATGCCCGGAAGGATTTGGAGGAAAACGGATGGCACGACCTTTTAATGCTAGTCAAGCAGTTCGTGACCTGTGAAGGTCGATATGGGCTCGTGTTTCTCTACCACCTGCGTTTGCTAATGATTTTTATAGGGTATCCTTTAAACATGCCTTTCTACTTTCAACACAGCTTATATAAGATGTCAAAAAGATTTAAAAGGCAGAAGGCTGACAACAGCCTGTTTCATCATGGGCTTATTAAGCTTATCGTTGTTTATCATTTGAGTTTGCATGGTGATAGTTGGAGAGCTTTCATCGCTCGTAATGGTTTTGGGGATTTAGACCCTGTCCCGGTTGACAAGCCTATGGTAATTGAAACCAAGGCCGAGCTGCCTGTACCCTTACATGTCCTACTGCCTAAACCCTCGGCCAACCCTCCTATGGACTTACCATACATTGGAAATGAGAAGTCCAAGGCTATTAAGAAGTCTACGAGCAAAAAGCCCAAGGCAAACCCTACTACTAATTCCAAAGGGAAGAGGAATGCCCAGCTCATTTCGAGAATGGCAAGGAACAAGCCTAAACCCTCTGTCGAACGAGACCCTATCGTCCTAAGTGAGGATTTTGATTCTGACATAGAGCATTTTCTAGCCAGCGAGTATCCTTACTCGCAGGGTTTTTTCCCCGAACCACCTTACGATTTTGTGACGAATCTTCCCCCCTGCCTAAGAAACGATCCCAGCTACCCTGGTATTAAGTTACCTAATGAAACCCTCAGCCAAATGTCCAAACCCTCGCCTTCTCTTTCAAACCCCACACAGTTGCCCTGTGATCAGTGCGATTTATGGTTGGAACGTTATTACATTGATGTTCCCATACTCCAATCAAAAATCCAGTCACTGGAAAGCCAAGTTGCATTATTGACCAATCAAAAAGACCAACTCCAAGCAGCTGATAAGAAAAAAAAGACAACAGGCTCGATCCTTTTCAAAAATGTTGAATCAGCTACGACAGTTATCAACTCCAAATTGGCATGATCAAGTCGTCTCGTCACCATACAGGTATGGATTTTAATATCGTTTTAGTTGTGTGAGTGAATAGGTTGATTTGAATTCTGTTTTTGAATAGCTCTGTTTGCATTTTGAAATGGCTCTGTTATAATGTGTGCATCCTATATATAGTTTTTCAGAAATTTTGATTTGATATATGATTTGATCATTCCCAGAATAGCTATCGATAGATTTTTATTGGATTTAAGTGGTCTTCATTTGGATTTGATTTGGTTATCTTCCTGATGGAGTTAACGAAATTGTTGGTTCATTTTCAATTCAATTCGTTTTGTGTCCACTCCCAACAGGAAGTTTTTCACAATCAATTTAGAATGTGATTCATTTGGATTTGATTTCGTTATGATCCATATGTTGTGGTTGGTAAACGATTTCATTGAGTTTGTTGGTTATGATATGCTATGTCATATAATTTTCAACGACTCTGTTTTTATAAAAACAATATGCTCATTTAAGCCTGTGCATGCACGCCTGAATCATGGAATGATTTTGATTCGTAATGACTGTGTTAAAATCTTTTCTGTTCGATTCCCTCTTACTCTTGAGTTGGCAAGATTATTTGATGAGTTGGATTCCGATTGTAATTGTTGCTCTGTTTGATTTTAAATTTGTAAAACGAATTGGTCAAACCCGGTTATAATCCGTTTGAATGGAATGATTTTGGTCAAGGAAAATCGATCTTGTTTGCTCATTGTGCAATGATAAACGATCGATATCTATTACGAACTCTGTTTGATTGATCCTGTTACGATTTTATTTGTGGACAGTTACGATTCAGTTATGGTTTGAATTCGCTCACAGCCTAAATCGTTTGCTATACAGTTATCATGATTTGAAAATGATCCTGTTCGATTCAATTATTTCTCCTGTTGACAAGACAAGTATAACGAATTGCTTACGATTTGTTTGATTATAATCGTTTCAATTGATATAAAAATGATTTCACAGCTATTGAATTCGATTCGTTGTGAAACGATTGCATTGTTGTTCGATTATGGTTCTGTTGACCCGATTTTGTGTTAACAAAAACAAAACAGAGTATGCATATCTCTGTAGTCACTTAATTGATGTGGATCCTGTTTGATCTCGAATGGTATAATATTTTCAAACTAAATGATTCATTTTCAAATAGTTCTTGGATGATGATTAAATTTAATCCTTTAAAAAGATTTGAATTAATCTCAATGCTGATTCTGTATCTTATTTAGACTAGCTACAGAATCGCATGATTCTGTAGCTAGTCTATAGAATTAGATTTTTATTGTTTTTTAGACTAGCTACAGAATCGCATGATTCTGTAGCTAGTCTATAGAATTAGATTTTTATTGTTTTATTAATAAAATATCTCTCTAACTTGTTCATTTTTGGTCCTTTTCAGGTGAATTCGAATTGCTTGGGATTTGATGGACAGTTTAGAGGATATTTGGATGTTTTAATTTTATTTTAGTTTCCTAGTTTAGTTGAACTTGGGATATCTTCCCAGATTTTATGTAAACAATTTTATAACTTCCACAAGGAGGTTTTACCCTATGGAAAAACTTATAAATACTTATTATTTTTTGTAATAAGGATCATCCTCACTTGTGGGAGAACCAGGCTATGGATTTTTAATACAAATTGGGACAGAAGTTGATGTTTTGCTACAGCTTTCGCTTTCATAATATCAATCTTTTGTTTCATGTTTATGCTTATCTATTTGCATCTGATTAGTGACTACTTTAGCTATCATAGTATTTTGCAAAATGATATGATTGAATTAATGTGATACATGCCTGATTTCTTTCACTAATTTAAAAACACAGCAATTACTGGACTCAGTTTATGAATGACAGATTTCTCTTCTTCATCAATTGAATTATTTTGTATAAGTCTTTGCATACAGGTTTACCTAATTGTTAAGATTTATAAATTATATGATTGTTGTGATTTTTATGTCTTATTTGTCCTGCAAACACACTTGAAGAGCATTGCAGCTATCGTTTACAAGAAGCCTCTGGATTATTCAGTGCGAGTTTCCTTCCTCCGATCTACTAAAAAGTCATCATACACAGGACAAACCTGGAGCGTTTCCAGGTCAGCTTGTCATTTGTTTGCTTGAGTATATTTATTAGTATCTTAGTTAGATATATGTTTTAGTTTAGATTAATAATTAGAATTAGTGTATTAGTAGTGTAGTTTAGTTAGTTTTTTGTTTTATTTCTTGTTTATAAAATTATAAAATCATAAAAAAATATCTCTTGCTATCTTAGGACAGAATATCAATGAGTTTTTTCAGGTTTTATTTAAATCTGTAAATTGTAGATTACTATACATTTTGTGGATAAGTTATATTTCAGTTAGTTAATTAGTTAGAGTTAGTATAGTAGTAATTAGTAGATTGTACATATATAGTTAGTTAGATTAGTTAGTTTAGATTATTTTTCTTTTTGTTTTCTTAGGACCTTAGATCGGCTAACAGAGCCGCTAAAACCGTCAGGGTGGTTCATCCCAAACGACTTGCGTTATTAGACAACCCCAGACTGGTTCCACTCTCTCAGTTGACGGACGGTCGATTTCACCTGTCAACAAGATAGTAAAAGAGCATGGACATATTTTTGTGAATAGATTTTAGAGTAAATTAGGTGAAGTGAAGTTGAAATCCTAGACTAGGTGACTACCCCAATACTCCTACCACTTTGGCCAAAAGGATTGTTGGGTGCTCAAGAAGCAAGGAAAACAAGGCCTTACCCTAGATCCATGGGTAAACCTGGAAAACTTGGGTGTTCAACAAGGGGGACACCTAGTTCTGTGAGATCATCCCTGATCTAGCACCCCAAGTCACCTCCACAAGCCTCCTTTTTGGTGGATAAAGTTGTATCAGTAATGGGTGATACAAATAGGCTAAGTAAATTGATTCCCCTAGAGCCTAAAGTAGATTTATTAATAAATTAAAAGTTACTT
Source organism: Picea abies (assembly GCA_900067695.1). NCBI lineage: Eukaryota > Viridiplantae > Streptophyta > Pinopsida > Pinales > Pinaceae > Picea > Picea abies. The sequence goes on along the minus strand of CBVK0101124144.1, from coordinate 6,436 downwards.
GTGTAAAAATCTTAAATGAATGAAATAACAAGTGCTTAAATAAAATGTACAAAAAAAATAAATGCCTCCAAGGGCTTAAGCAAGATTGCAAATAAATGAATGCTTCTAACTAGTTAGATATTCACATGAACTAGAAAGGAAAACTAGAAGCATAAACCATAAACCATTGAACTATCTAACAAGCTAAACTATCCTTACGATATAGCATGGGTGGAAAATCCAAACCTCTTTTCTAGGTGTAGCCAAAAGAATGAAAGAAAATAACTTAACTTAAAAAAAAGAAACAAGTAAACCTAGCCACGCAACCTTGTCTTAAGGACAAGTGGGGCAACAAAAATGAATGCTTAAAATAGAAATAAAACTCTAAATTCTAGCCTTATGATATAGCATGGGTGGCAAAGCCAAGCCTCTTTTCTAGGTGTAGGCACAAGAAAGATTAAAACGCAGAAATTCACTTTTAAAGAAAAGTGCAAGCCCTAAAGACTATCTCGGGGCTTGATTACAATGGAAAAAGAAGAGAGAAGAGTTGGGAAGATAGTAACCCAACTTTGGAGGTTTCTCTTAGACGTTTTAGGTCCGAAAATGAGTTGTAGCAACTCTTTTTTGGTTCATACCTGCAACAAACCAACAAACAAAACTTCCTAGAAAAGTTGCAAAAAATACCAAAATCTTTGGAAAATTTATGTTAGAAAAAACCAGAAATTTTTTGTGTAAAAATCAACAAGTATAATAGATTTAAATGAACTATTATAAGATGTTTGAATTCCAAAATAAGTATGGAAAAATACATAAATAAAGAACATAAATATTTAGAGGTTGTAAGTGGGTAAAATGAAAGATTTCCAGATCTGAAATCTTCACACAAAACCCTTAGGTAATCCTGCAAATCTTGGACACAAAGCTAAAGAAATAACGAGGATGTGAGTAGATCTAAATGGTAAAACAAAATACTTTGCAATACACAAATAAAAGAAACTCACTATATCTATGATAAGAATATCACAAATCTATCCAAGCAAAATACTTTGTTTGGAGTTCCTACTCTAGATCTATAAACAAAGCATGTACAAGAAAAGAAAACTAGAACAAAATCACCTCAATAGTTGCAAGATGGCACAAAGAAGACTCAACACCATGGATCCTCCAAATATTTATTTATTAGAATAGAAGAACATTTGAGCAAACAATCGCCACAATATTGAGAAGAAAGAATGAGAACGAGAAGAGAGAGAGAGGAGTGAGAGAGATTTTGGCATAGTAACAATAGCTGAGAGTAGATGTGTAAAATGAGGGAGGGGAGGATTTCTTTGTTGGACAACTGAGAGGGGGGGTGAGTCAATTGTTACTGTGCTTAAAAAATTATTCTTATTTTAAACTCTTTATAGAGCACTCAATGACAATCACAATAATGCAAGGAGGTAAGCAATAGAACATTCAACATCAATCACACACATGAAATATACAGAGACAAATATTTCTCGAGAAAACCCATAAAGGGTAAAAACCTCTTCTTCTTGATATGATAAGTAATCTTTATTTTTTGTACATTATCATTCTTATGAGAACCAACTCATTGTGAGGCTACCACCTCTGTTCTGCAAGCTACAACTTGTTGAGAGCACCAACTCTCTGGTTTCCCTAGCACCCATTAGAAGGAAGCACCAACTCCCTGGTTTCTCTAGCACCCACTAGAAGGAAGAACCAACTCTCTAAGTGTTCCAGCACCAACTGGATGGAAGCACCAAATTCCAGTTACATAGGCACCGACCTATATAATAGAGAACAATAGTTCTCCCTTGCACCACCTTGCCACCCTGGTTTTTCTGGTTGCAACCAGATGGAAGCTACAACTCCCTGTCTTCAAGCACCCACTTGAAACTCCAAGGACACTAGTCATCCCTAGCACCTCCCTTCCACCCTGAAATATAAATATTTTCCTTTTACAACTTTATCACAGTGATACATCATTTATCTATGGCTTACCAGTCTCATCATTGTTCTGTTACACTGCTCTGCTCTGCCTGCATTAGTGTCTCTCTCCTTGTGTCTATTGCGCTTTCTGTTCTTCTCTCAGATACGTGTTTATGTTCCTTGCTTCTTCTACGCTTCAGGATCTGCACACCGCATTCTTCTACCCACATGAATCACACTCAACAACAACCCCCATCTCTTCTTTGTTCTACATTTTTATACTCTCTGTGCACCTTTTGCGTCCTTCATGCGCAATACCTCTGCATGCTCTTCATAGCATCATTGTTATTCCCTACAGGTTTTTCACTACAACTCTTCCTTACTCCTACATAGCTTGACAAAAGAATCACTTCACTTATCTGTTTTGCATGCATTTCTCACGTAGAGTCATCTCCTGATCATCATGGAAACTCTTCATCTTCTCTAGCGGTTATGTTGCCTGTGAGTTCATCATCAATGGTCGTTATGCTGAGGTTTCTTAGATTCTATGGCAGTCAAGACTCTTTGTCTTCTCTGTCAGTTACAGCTAGTCAACTATGGATTCTTAGGATTCTAAGCCCCTTCCTTCACGTGACCACCGGTGGTGACCAAGTGCTTATTCAACAAGGTGCTTCCCGATTTTCGTCTAGTGAGCGCTAGCTCCATTTCACAATATGACCTTGGGCTATGAGATTCATGTGACCAAGTGATTGAGGGCACATCCAAAGGTGGTTTAAACCAAACTGATTTTTGCCCCGCAGTTCACCATGAGCCTCCACATGTCCTTTCTCCAAAACCGTGGTTTCAATTGTTTCCCGCTCATGAAAAATTAAAGCCCGACCATGTTCTGGCCCCGCAATGGAGCATGAACGTCAATCTCACGATCTTGACGGTGCTCTTGAATGGATAGTTCATATCTTTCCTCTCAGTTTTGCAGACCAGATCTCTCCTTCCTCCATCAACAGTTGAGGTTTCCTTCGTGATCCAAGCTCCAAGAGTTTCAACTCTCAAACCCTGTTGTTGTTGATTGGATATCTTCTGAAATGAAAGATCTGCTGACATATGTCCTCTTCAATTGATGGCTCTTCCTTATTTTCTTTTTCCATGCACAATCCTTGGTCTTGATGATCAAATGACACACTTCCCTCCAAACCAACGGACGATATCGATTCCACGATCAGGGCTCCGGGAGTTTCAATTCTCAAGTTCTCATTTTCTCTCAGAGAATTTCACCCAGAGTTTACGATCCAACGATGCATGTCCCTCTCAGATCAATGGTCGAGATCTCCTTTATGTCTCCGAATTTCAGAGATTTCAATTCTCAAACTCTCATTCATCCTTCCTTTTCTTTTTCTTGAAGTTGACAATCCACTGACGCGTGTCCTCTTTAATCCAACGACTATCCTCCACTCTGAGACTTCAAGTATTTGGGAGAGTACTAGTGGTAAAACTCTCAAAGAAAAACTCCTGGAGTGACGTAACTCTTGCATCACGTGATGATATGTCATGAGCCGAGCATCTGCCACGTGTCACTAGGATTTGTGATTTCCATGTACCTGAAATGATGAATCAACTTGACACTTGTCATTGTTTGATTGCACCATGTGGCCTTGCTGACATAGTCTACCACCTATCCTTGCTAACGTGGTATGCCACATGTCCTTCTCGAATCAATGGTCCTCATTCTCCCCTTTATCGACGGTTGTGATCAAATCGCGACTTCATGTGTCAGGTGTTTGAACATGAGCCAACCCTGACTCTTCCAACTCCTGATATCCAAAATACTCTAGATCAACGGTCCAGAGTTCTCTTTGATCCAACGATCTAGATATTATCGGGACTTTGTGTTTCGTGAGTTCCTACAACTCTTACCTTTGAATTTTCCAGTTCGCGAGTCAGCAAAATGTTGATCTCTCACCCTGTGTCCTCTGGATCCAATAGTTCAGATATTATCATGATTTCCCACAACTCTTACCTTTGAATTTTCTAGTTCACAAGTCAATGAAATGTTGATCGTTCACCACGTGTCCTCTGGATCCAATGGTTCAGATCTCATTGCGATTTTTCATTTCGCGGAGTTGGAGGATGGATCTCAGCCTTATCCTCTTTGTAGTTATACTATATCCAATGGTTTTTGGTCCTCAACGCTCAGATCCAATGAATCAGATATGTACTTCTCCTCTACACTTCCTCTAGTCACTGGAATTTGATCTAACAAACATCGGGTATTCAATATTGGTGATCCAACGACCATTGTCAGTCCTCCTCTTGAGCTTCGTCTTTCTCAAATATCTAAGTGTCAAATGCCACAAACTTTGATCCTTCTACGAGCCTCGATGTATGGGATCTCATCTGCGCATCTCAGAATGTTATCTCTTCTGAGATTTGATCTCTACATATTGTTTTCTTCTTCACCTGAGCTTGCATTGTTCCTGTTTCGCCATTGATGCACACTCTGATCTTTCCATCAATGACAAGCACACTCTGCCTGTAAACAAACCAACTTCGTTGTTGTTCTTTCCATCAATGACAAGCACACTCTGTCTGTAAACATGCCAACAATCTCCCCCTTTGGCATTGATGGAAACCCTGAAGGACTACATTGTTCTACTTAGATCTCCAATTGTAGCATCCAGAACACACCTTTTCTCCCCCTTTGACATCAATGTCAAAGAAAAAATGCTCCCCCTGAGCTGTTGCAGTACTTGTTGGAGGTATTAGATATTCAACCAATATATACTCCCCCTAATAGGATGGAACCTCTTATTTGAGTTCTGCAGATTATTTGTATCTAACTCACAGTCTTCTCCTTTTGATTCTTGGACCTGTTCATCTTCATCTTCAGTTGTGTCCTCTGTAGCAAACTCAATATTTCTCACCTCTCTTACTGGGACTCCTTCATCAACCTTTTCTTTTCATAATTGAATGACTCCCCCTGTCACTCTACTCTGATCTTCTATTACAAGTTCATTCTTCTTCCATGATGCCTACAATCTAAGGCTTTTATGACCATATGCATCACAGGAAAAAACCACTATGAACACTCTCATACCTGCTTTCCCTTTTTACAAAGGAAGGACCTTTGTTAGACTTCTTAGGAGTACCGATTTCTTCCTTGTTGTATCCAAGACCAGATTTTTCATTTGGTGATCTCTAACTATCCAAGATCTCATCCAGGGTCATGGAGCTGTTTAGGAACTTGATTTTGGTGTTTGACTTCTCAACCTTCACAACTTTTGCTTCTGTCTTATGACATGATTCTTCTTCTACTTATTCTTTTCTTGCATGGGAGGATTCAATATCAACATCATTATCTGTCCTTATGCCTTCAGCCACCACTTGTCCTGAGTTTACATTTTTCACCTTACAATCTTTGGACGTGAACACCTCTTCACAACCTCTGTCACACAATTGACTTGTACTGAGAAAATTATGTTTCAGACCATCTACATGAAGAACATCCTGAGAATATCCATGATGATCAAAGGTTTGAGATGACAAGGTCTTGACTTCTTCCTCCTTGTCCTGGTAAGCCTCAACCTCTATGGGAGTTTCCTGAAAAGAGGTATTCTGTGCATCAGTATGGGAAAAACTCCAATTCCTTTTGGGAGGTGTAAATTAAACTTCAAAGATTCTTGGGGCCTCGGGTTCAGCAACCAAAGCATCACCAGTGTCCCAAAGGTCATCACTGCATGAAAGGTTAATCTGACATATGTACTCTTCAAATTCAAGATTTCTATCAATTTGATAGGCTAAATCTTGTGCTTCCTCCAAGGTTGAGGGTGATCGGTCTTTGAGGGTAAACTTCAAGAGGCCTTCCAACAAGTCCAAATAATGTTCGAGGATAGCTTCCTCTGATTTGAGCTTTGGTTTGACCTTTTTAAGGAGACGGTTGAACCTATCACTGAAATACCTAACACCCTCACAGGAACCCATGCAGATATCAATGTACTGAGAATATAAGTCTTGCGTATTTTCACAATTGCACCACCTTATTTTGAAGGCATTTTCCAACTCTTTAGGAGTTTTTATGCCTCCCTTTGGGTAGGCATTGATCTAGGTCAAGGCATCTCCTAGAAGAGAGCTTGCAAAATGTTTCATGAAGACATCGGGATGTCCCTGATTGGCTTGATGAAATTCAAAACTATCACAAAAATGATTCCAATGCAAGTTACCGGAAACCCCTTCTCCTGAGAAAAGCGGCAACCAGAAATTGGCATCTTTGGGCAAATCATGCAAACCACCTTGGATGTTGCTTAGGTCAAAGTAGTTGAAAGCCCCTGGGTGAGAGCACTTATGTGGGTTAGGTGGAGGAGCAGGGCTTACAGGGATAACATTAGCCATAGTAGAGGGGTTTGAATAAGGATGTCCACTATGGGTCGTCATTGGTGGAGTCGCCAGATAATTTACTTGAAATTATCAAAGAAAAAAAAAACGGAAAACACCCTAGTGGAGTCGCCAGGTAAGCTTGTAAGATAAGGCTCTG
>CBVK0101124142.1:0-19879 GCA_900067695.1 Picea abies | reverse complement strand
TGGATTCTTTAACGAGTTACATGTGTTAGCTACTTGTGTGATTGATTTATTAGATGATCACCTCCTACCAATTGCCATGTCGGGATTGAAGGAAGACATAAGAAACAAACTTAAACTAATAGATATCAAGGATGTGGAGCAATTGCGATTAAAAGCCAGGGTGGTAGAAGAATTTTTTTTGTCTTTCAACGACCTCCTTGGTCTCATTCTAAATAACCAAGATCAAAGTTTACTCCCGCTTACAAAGTGACTCCATCACCTAACATAGAAGATGAAAAAAGTCGGTGTTATAGATGTCAAGCACCTAACTCGAGGCCAGGCCACAAATGCAAGGGGAAACAATTCTATATGTGTGAAATAGAGAGCGATAGCGACAACGACAAATATTCAGAAGATTCTAATGAAGAATCCAAAAAAATCCAAAATATATAGCCATGAAAATAACAATGCTTCAAGGACGAAGCATTTGAAGGAGGGATGACTTGTAGTATAACTAAATTATTATTAATAATTAACATATATAATCATTAATATTCGTAATTGACCATTGTGAAGGGTGTGTCTCTTCACTAAAAGCTCTATATAAGAGAGGTCATTCATTGTTGTAATACAAACTGAAATAATATATAATAAATATATATTTCATATATCTAGTCTCACCGGTTCTCCTCCAAATACCTCGCTTATCACAATGTTATTATCACAATTTTTTATTTTTCTATCATTATTTTCATATTTTCATAATTTATTTGTTTCTTTAAATTTGATGTTAAACATATAAAAGCACCATGCTTCTCTTGGTGCAATTAATTAGGTGCTACATTCTATAATTCACAACAACTATTACAACTATTATCTCTATAGTATTTAATAAAATTATATGATTTACATGTGAAACCAATAACTTTAATGTGTGTTTACGTGCTCCATGTTAGAGTTTTAGAGTTGTAATATCCAAAGTGATATTTGTCACATCCACTCAATTTCCTAACCCTCCCTTTAGGTGGTGTGATATGCATTGAATTTCTCCCTCTCTTATGTAAATAGTTTTTATCGAAAACTCTTCGAGCCACTTGAAGAGACATTATAAATCTCATAATTGAAGTCTAGAAAGGGAAACAATGACCCATTCTAGTGAAAGTCCATAATCAACAAAATTTCCATCAATTATAAATCCATCTATAAAGTAAAAAGAGGGGTAGGGGAAGTTAAGTATATATATGTTTGTCATATTAACTCCCCTACCCCATCCCACTTCCACTTTCATGAGGCCGGGGTGAGGAGAGTTAATATGAGAAATATATATATAGAAAAATAATGATTCGTGGAAGTAATTGATCCATAATCAACAAAACTTCCATCAATTATAGATCCATCTATAGAATAAAAAGATATATAAAAGAAGGAAAGAAAAAGAAAATATTTTTTTCAAAACTACAATCAATCTCTTTTAAACAACAATGCATTTAAAAAAAATATAAAAGTAGTTATGTTTCCTAAAACACAATGTGCATTTTTTAAAATATAAAAGTAGCTATGTCAAAATTTGAGCCTGGCTAAGTATGTTTAACTATAAATGTTGGTTCAATCAAACGGTTACCAAAAAATAATATCATAATATAATTCTAAATTAGTAGGGTTAAATTACTCATGAATATTTTTTAACATGAATTTTGATGTTTTATTAAAATATATAGATTCATCTCATTTTGGATTTATTGAGTATTAAAAAGAGATCTAAAAAATTAAGACACTACTTCTCATAAATCTAAGTTGTTTTATTTTATTAATTTATAATTTTTTAATATTTTATTTTTTTTAATATTATTTTTATTTTTATGTATTTTATTTTTTATTTTTTTATATTATTTTTATGATTTTTTTTACATGAAAAAATTTATTTTTTTATTATTTTATTTTGTTATATTTTGATGTTTTATTAAAATATATAAATTCATCTCATTTTGGATTTATTGAGTATTAAAAAGAGATTTAAAAAATTAAAACACTACTTCTCATAAATCTAAGTTGATTTATTTTATTAATATATAATTTATTAATATATATATATATATATATATATTTTTTTTTTAATATTATTTTTTATGTATTTTATATTTTATTTCTTTTTACATGATTTTTTAAAATTTTTCTTATTCATGTTACATTACCCATTTCATACATATAGAGTTTTAAAGTGCATTTCATTTCTTTTACACAAAAACTAATTTATATATATAAAATTGAAATGTGGGATTTAAAAATATTTTTATATGAGTCATAAATAAAATATTTTTATTTTAAGTTATATATATAAGAAATTTTGGTGGAAAATCTTTCTAGTATTTCTTTATGATTCATAGATAGTAAATTCCCTAAACCGTCAATCTTATTAGATAAAAAAAATTTAGATTAAAAAAACTCGAGGCAAGGTTTGCAACTTGAGAGGTTTGATCCCTCTTAGGGCATGATAGATTAGATAAAAAAAATTTAGATTAAAAAAACTCGAGGCAAGGTTTGCAACTTGAGAGATTTGATCCCTCTTAGGGCATGATAGATCAGAGTTAAGATGGAAACTACGATGTTGCAAAGTGTATAAGTGTATATTAATCATGTGATTGCACCCAAAGTGTATAAGTGTATATTAATCATGTGATTGCACTGAGAGTAGCGAGGTGCTCTACAACCCAATATGGGGGTGATGTTGAAGCTTTAGTGTTATGTTATGTTAGATAACACTACATTTAAAAAAAATTAAAATCCTCTCAATTTTTTTAAAATAAATAAAAATAAAATGGCTCAATTAAAAAAAAACAAACAAAAAAACAATTACATACACCTTAAAGCCCACTCAATTTTTTTTTTTTTTAGTAAAAACACAATCTCTTCAATTAAAGAAAAACAATTACATGCAACCTATAAAACTTAACATGGAATGAAATAATAAAAAACAAAATTACACCTTAAGAAATTGGATCTCTCTTGGTGCTTCATAATCCGGATTTAAAATGGATCTAAGGTGGTGTAAGTAATACAAAATGTTTAGCCCAATAAACTAGTTTGAATAGTTGAGTGTGTCTTACCATAATCCATATCAACAAGTTTACTCTAAATACCCTTAATAAAACATAAAAAAGTGCCCAAACATTTTTCCACAATTTTTTCAATAAACAAATATTTAAGTAAAAAAAATACAAAATATTTAAATTTAAAATAAAATTATTCAATAATAATTTACTAAAATTTCAAAATGCAAATATTAAAAGATCTCCACTAATAAATAAATGGAACTAAAATTGTTTCTAAATTCCTTCCAATTGAATGATGGCGATTTAATATGATTGATCAAATGAGAATCAATATCAATGAAAAGGAGTGAGATAAGGAAAAATAAAACTTTTCACTCTCAAGTTACAAATATCTCCAAACACATTTAAATCATGTAACTTAAACTTCACTTTACACACATTTTCCTTTTTAATAGAACCTTCTACTTTTTTTTTTGTTTTGGTTCCAAATGAAAAATTGTTCAATTATATTAAGTCATATAATTTGTTCTCTGTGATAGATTACATTCAGTATTCTATGAGCCAGATCAGTAGGCTGGTAAGGTCATTCTCCTTTGTTTGGATGGTTCCAATACAATGGGGAGTGAGAGTACCCAATACAAAAAAAAATAAAAATTTGTTCGGAGACGGATGCAGAGGGTAAATAAAAAACCAGACCATAGAATGAGGCTAACTATGAGATGATCAACGAGAATGGAGATGGTTGCAGTATGTGTCTTAGAAAAATCTGATGTTATGTGTGAGACCCTCATGACCATCCATCCAATGTGTGTAGGATAGCATACCAAATTGTTGTTGGAGAGTACTTTTGGAGAGGATGCCTGCTTGTTTGTTGAACTCTCGAGAGTTGTGTGTGAAGATTAGATTCTTAAATTGGTGTTGTAGAATTTTAATTTGATCCATCCAAGCGAATAGGTGAATCGAATGTAGCTTGCCACTACAGTTCAACCAATCTATAATGACTTTTGAGTCTCCCATTAGATGAAAGTTTTCTAGATTGAGAATCCTAGCCAAATGTAGTGAGGCCCAAGCACCCAACAGTTTTGCTCTAGTGTTGGTTCCCGGGCCACAGTTGAAAATCCATTTGTAGGTGGAATTTTCAATCAGTCTGATTAGTCCCCCTGCACCACACATCGCACCAATGTATTGGGATGCACCATCGAACCAACCTTTGTTGTAGTTGTCGGCAATGTGTGGGTTAATAAAAACTTTTTTTTTTCTTTGGTTGGATGAATGTCTCGCCATAACTGGTGCATGCCAAGGGATCTGAAAGCAATAGAGTTGTTGGAGGGGGTGTGGTTCTCAAATATCAGTGAGTTACATGCCAACCAAATTTGCTAGATAACCATCGGTGGAAGAAGCTTATGCACACGCTCTCTTGAAAGCCAATTGATGAAGCAGTCTGCAATGGTGTTCCCTTGCCAGGTCGATGTATACTGTCGATCAAGACTGATGTGGTTCCAAACCTTTCTTGCAAATTCATAGTGGATACAAATATGGGACATGGTTTCTTCATCTTTGTGACAGAGCTGATAGATATTCGGGCCGCTCCAGCCTTTTCTAAGAATATTATCCCAGGTGTTAATTTTGTTTTTATCAACTAGCCAGGTAAAAATTTTCAGTTTTAAAGGAATTTTCCACTTCCAAATGCCCTTACACCAGCCTGTGATGTTGGGGGAAAAGGCAGAATTTGTGATTGATGAATAAAAATTTGAAACTATGATACGACCTGTGCCATCTCTACTGGTCCAAAGTAATCGATCTTGTCTTTTATGGAGGAATACTCCAGCACTAATAAGAGACCCACAAAAAGTATTCCATTCTGTCAAATTGTCGCCAGTGAGATCAAGAGTGCTTCCAGACATCCATCCGGCGAATGGAGTTCCTAACTCTATGGGTTTTGCAGCATGGAAAAGGTTGTATATGCCCTTGTTGTGAAGGTGTGTTAGAAGGTGCAGGGAGAGAAAGGATGCCAAGCTGAGTCCCATGATGCATTTAGAACCAAGGCTTATGGAGTGGCCAGAGCCTGGGTGCCAGTTGATCTAGTCTCTAATCAGGCGTGCTATTTTATTCAATGTCCTCCACGTCTACGAAGTTGTTTTAGGAATAATAGGGGTCGAGAAGAGCTAGTTCTCAACAGAAGTGTAAGGCAAGTATTTATCTTTAATCACCATACTCCAAATGCTTGTTGAAGTGATAGCTCTCCAGAGACTAGAGGCAGCTAATGCCGAATTGAATTTGAAGGGGTTTCGGATGCCCCAACCTCCTTTACTTTTTGGAGTTGCTATGGATTCCCAATTACATAGATGTTTCATGTATTTTTCCTGGCAACCCGATCATAGAAAGTTGTAGCTCAGTTTCCTGAGTTTTTCCAGGACTGTTATGGGAATGGCAGTCAACACCATCCAATACACTGGTTGTCCTTCAAGTGTGGCCTTCAGGAGGGTAAATCTGCCACCAATCGATAGCTACCTGTTACTCCATTTTTTCAATTTTTTCTTTACCTTGGTTAGCAGCCATTCCCAATCTGAAGCTTTTTGTTGTGCTGCTTTTATGTAATAGCCAAGATAATGTAGACCAAGAGATAGATGCTCGAATTTATGTGGGAAGAGAGCTTTAAGAGAGTCTAAGACCTGTTTGGATATATTTGCATAGTGAAAGGTAGTCTTGTTCCAATTTATATGCAGGCCAGTAGCAGCACAGAACAGGTTCAATAGATTATTGATTACTAGCCATTCTTGTAAGTTACCCTTTGTCATAATAAGTACATCATCGGCGAAGAGGAGATAGATGATTTTGACCAATTTAGAAACTTTGATCCCAGTGATTTTACCTTCTGCCTAACTCTTTTTCAGTAGGAGACTTAAACCCTCCATAGTCAAGATGAAGAGTAGCGGGGAAAGCGGGCATCCCTGGCGCAAACCTCTTTCAATGCGGAAAAAGGAAGATGGTTCACCATTGATCAGTACAGCAATAGAAGCACTAGTGACATAGCTCATGATCCAGGCTATAATGGAGTGGCTAAAGCCTAGTTGGGATAAGGTAAGTCGGAGAAAGTCCCAGTCAACGTTGTCAAAAGCTTTCTTTAGATCAAGTTTGAGGATGAGGGCGCTGGGTTTTTTGTGATGGATGTTGTGGAGAGATTCTTGGGCAGTGCCTATGGCATCCAGGATTTGTTTTTCCTTTAGGAAGCCTAATTGTTCTATTGACAAGAGGCGGGAGAGGATGGGTTTGACTCGAGTAGCAATAATCTTATTGATGAGTTTATAGCAGAGATTACAGAGTGTTATAGGCCTATAGTCTGCAAATGATGTTGGATGGTTGGCTTTCAGAATAAGAGTTAAGAAAGTAGAGTTTAGTGCCCCGAGGATCTTACCTTGTTGTCGAGAGTCTTCTACAAGATCTAGTAGGTCTGGCCCCACCAGGTCGAAAAATTGAAGATAAAATTCAATTGTCCAGCCATCTGGGCCTGGACTCTTATCCTTGGAGAAAGATTTGAGGGCAGCAAGAACTTCTTGTAGACTGCAAGCTCTGTGCAAGTGGGAGTTCTCCTTTGCTATTACAGAATGTGGGTATAGTTTAGCCACATCAACTTGTGATGAAAGTTGGACTTCTGTTCTGGCTTTGTAAAAGTTTGTGAAATAATTAGTGGTTGCTGCTTTGATGTCTTGTTGAGAGCTATGGATATTACTAGAATCATCTGCAATGTCCCAAATATGTTTTTTGTTCCTGGAGGAGGAGGCAAAGGCATGGAAGTATTTTGTATTCAAATCTCCAGATTTAACCCAAACAACTCTACTTCTCTGTCTCCAAAGAGACTCTTTTGCTAGGAAGATCTTATTTCTTTCTGATTTGAGTCTCTGGTAATGTTGTAGATGAATCCCATTAAGGTATGTCAGTGGAGTGGAGCGTTGATGCTCAAGTAGTCTGTCTTCCAGCTCGTGTATTCTTTGTACTATGGCTTCTTTTTGTTTCACAGTCCATCCTTTAATGCGTTCTTTTAGCACTTTTAATTTTTGTAGGAATCACACTTGCATATGTGGTTCTTATTGTAGTGCAGGGTCCAACCACACTTCTGTGACAATATCTGAAAAGGATGGATCGGTGAGCCAGTTCGAGTTTAGCTTAAACAGATAGGAGATCCTCTTGGGGTGTAGACCAAACTGCATAAGAATCAGAGTATGGTCCGAAAGGTATGAAATATCCACCCAGGTTCTGACTCAGACCGATGAGTTTGCCATGCTGTCTGTGATATAAAATCTATCGAGTCACTTTGAAATATAATCCTGGCCCTGTCTACCATTGCACCAAGTGGGGGTCAGAGTGGCTAGTAGGATGTCGACTAGCCCATGTGAGTGAAAAAGAGTGTTAAATTAATCGGCAAGTGGATCTTGTATAACAGATAATCCCCAGGTTTCACCAGAGTTTAGTGTGAAGTTCAAGTCGCCAGCCAACACCATATTTTGTAGATCAAGGAGACCTTGTGATTCCACCTGTTGCTAGAAGGTTATCCTATTTTGGCAGAGCCCATAGACATTGAGGAGATTGATAGGTTGGGAGTTCCACTTACAAATTCCAGTGAGTAGGATACCTTCACCGCTTAGGAAAGGTTGTAATTCAAACAATAATGGGTCCCAAGCAACTGCCAGACCACCCGAGGATCCAAGAGAGTTAACAGGGAAAGTATGCCAATCTGGGTGAAATTTTGATATGAAAGTATGAGCTTTGTGTCCAACAACAAGAGTTTCCTGAAGTAGAATAATATCGGGCGAAGTTCGTGCAAGAAGGCTTCTGAAGGCAGAGGATTTATGGGGCCCTCCCACCCTTATAATGTTGAGGGAGAGCAAGATCATTATTTATTTCTTGCTAGGGATTTCATGCCTCTAAGCGCCCCATTTTTAGAAGTGTTGGTGGAAGTGACGGAGGTGGATGGGATGGATGGCTTCTCTTTGCGACGAGCACTTCTTGTTTTAATTGGAGAGTGCTCATATCCGATCCCACGGGACCAAGTGTGTGAAGATCCCTGTTCTAGTTCATAGTTGTTCAGGTGGGCTAGGGACTCTATCGCAGAAGATAGCAAGGTGGTAGAATGTCCTAGGTATGTAGGGATAGGGGACAAAGTGGATATTTCTTTGTAGGAGGGGAGAAGAGAATCCAACACCTCATTGAAGGTGGTGTTGATTTGCAATCCAGAACCTTCTACTTATTTGCAATTCAAAAAATTATTTTGATTTTCACCATAATAAGGGAAGATGCAGATTTGAAGTTTGAAACGAGAGAGAAGGGGGATGAACATTTGGTGCAATAAGTAATGGCAAATCCTCTTTTGCTACAAATTATTATGTAGTAAGTAAATTTATTTCAAAATAAATTTTGAAATTTTGAAAAATAAGTTTTAAATTGAAATCATGGAATTTTGCTCTTGTTAAAATAATCCTCAAATCAACCACTAATGTTCTTTTGTTGACAAACGATGAAATAATGATTATTTATTGGTTAAATACAATGGAATAATGATTATTTATTGGTTAACTACAACATTAAGGTGGAGTTCACTTTACAGTTGGTCTTTTGCTTGTGTAGAGACACTAAGATCAAAGGGACAAATTCATGTATTGGTCCCTCAAAATATACAATAATATCCCTTAAGTGGCTCCACACATGGATACAAGTGACTTATATCCACCCAACTCCTTCTTAGTGCTAGATAAGGTTCGACTCCCAACTTTTGGTGTTGAGAAGGGTGTCTTGATCCAAACCCTTCAAATCAATCCAACACGGGTCAAAGATATTGATGATTCCATCCTCACCTATAACTTGATTTGCAAGTTCAAAGGCCTATGGCCCTCCCTCAAGTGGCTCCATACATGGAACAAGTGACTTGGGGGTCATTTCTAGAGAATCCAATTGTCATTCTTCCGCATGCATAAGGTTTTTTTACTTTGTAGTACAAATCCCTAACAAATAGACCATAAGTTGCTAGTAACATGAGCTAGTTTTTAGATGGCGATGGGTTATTTATGAAACCATGGAAATGAAAATTCAACCCCAATATAGAAGCTCTAACAATGGTCCTACTATGGGTAGATTACCCATTCTTCCTTTAGAATATTTAGAATTATCAACCTTAATTAGTATTGACAATTATTTGGTATTTTCATCTCCGTGGCTCTGAAAATTGATCACTATAGTTTCACTACCTACATTCGGATATGCATATATGTAGATTTAACCAAAGATATTCCTAACCACATTATGTTTGCAGGCGATTGAAGTTGTACTCAACCCTGGATTACAAACACAATGCTCTCTAATGCAAACATTGCTTTGGTCATTGGATTGTGATGCCTCCTGACGAAATGAAAAAATATCTCCAACCCCCCCCAAAAAAAAAACTTGGAATCCCTCTTGGTGGAAAGACTCACAATTAGAATACCATTGATTAGATCTAATAAACACTTCCAAAGACACAACCCATGCACCTTAAAAAATTGCTACTATAGTACTCAAGATTAGACTGAAGCTAATGTGAATATTGTGCCTCGAGAGTCAACTCCTTTCCAATTGATCAATGCATTGAGAATGGTTAAGATGAGACATGACTTAGATTCTTCATGGCAGTAAATCAATCTAGCTTTTTCATGGTTAGATAATGCAAGGAAGCAATTGATGGTGATAGACAATGTCAACAGTGAATAATGCAATAGTTGGTTGGACTATAGTTAAGAGAAATTTGGGTAAAAGGGGTAGAAATGGAGAAGTGCAATAATCATTTTTAGACAAATGAGTGTGCATGATCATAATTGTAATTAGCTATTCAAACTCGGTGAAAAGGGTTTAAAATTGCATATCAAGCCCTTGCACTAAGTCTATCAAGATCAAATTATCGAAAAGGTTAATCATGAATGTTTATTTTATTTATAACATTACAATCAATTGAGTGTTTACTTACCAAAGGTTGCCAAAGTGTACCTTAATCTTGAAGAAAAGTTGTAAAACCAATTGTTGATCCCTTATGTCTCCACATACCATCAAATATGAAAGGAAATGTTTATTTTTCCTTTTCAGTAAAAATCTATAAAATTTTATACGCAACCAACAAGAAAATAAGTTAATTTAATGCTAAATTTATGAAAAACAATAAACACAATGAAATGAAGGATGCCTCTGTGTCCCTAACTATAAGAAACAAGCCTAATTATGCCAACATGCAAGTGTTTCATTTCCTTTAATGAGAGAGAGAGGCCCAACTCTCCTTGTAGTATCACTAATCAATGTTCCAATGTAACAAAAAAGAAGGATAATATAGGAAAGACCAAGGAAAATAAAAGATCACAAAAGGGAAGAAGATACCAAGTGAATCAAATCCACCTTGAAAGATCATTAACTTGTTTGGATTATCACAATATATCAATTTAGAGCTGTCTTTCCGCCATAAAAAAAAAAAACCTTAAACCTAGATGAGTTTTGTACTTCAACTTCAGAAAACCTAAAATCCAATAAAAAGGTTGTAAAACCAAGGGGTTCAACAACAAGGTGAGAGCCAACAAGCTTAGATATGCTATACTCCAAGAAGGCTAAGTAAACAAATAAAGAAAGACCAAAAAAAATAAAATCAAAGGGATCCTAATGTGGAGCAATAAATGATTAAGTTATTCCGAGAAGCTAAAGTTTGTAATATGAAATTCTGAATCACATCATGGTATAGGTAGTGGAGATACCCATCAATGAAATTTTGAATGATCACTTATGACAAGTGATTAAGAATATGAAAGTTGATAAGGATTAAAAGCACTAAATGCATCTACTTAATCATATGAAACTCATCGTTATAGAGAAGTGACAATAGAATAATAATATGGAAGTCGATAAGGATTAAAGCACTCAGTATATTTACTTAATCATACATAATTCATCATTACATAGAAGTGATAGTTATTTATTATGATTAAATTTAATTATTTAAAATTATATTATTATTTTTAAAATTGTTAATTTGATTTAATTTAGATTAGATTGTTGAAAGGAGTATTATTTTTTCTCTTAAGTTGAATTTTTAAGAGTGATATATTAAATTTTTGATATTTATACTATTGTAAAAGTTTTGAGTTCGTGTTAATAAAGTTTTAATCTTTTATGGAATGTGATATCTTCTTTAAAATAAAGGAAATTGTTTAATGTGTTTCTCTAAAATGTGTATTTATTAAAAAATAAATAAAAGATATAATTGATTAAATATGTGAAGTTGTTAGTGGTAGGTTAGTTTGAATGGTTAAGTGCTTTGAACTTCATGTAGAAGGTCTTAGGTTCAATTCCTTTATTGTGCGTCTTACTTTATTTCTCTATTAAATTAGGCATCATAATTAATGTCAATAAGTTTACATTCAATACCATCCATAAAATGCGGAAAAATACCCAAAAGTTTATCAACAAGTTCTCTCTCTCTTTCTATATATATATATAGGTTAAATGAAATTTTAATAACAATAATATATTTTTAAGGTTACAACTCTCTCTTTATATATATATATATATATAGGTTAAATGAAATTTTAATAATAATAATAACAATAATATATTTTTAAGGTTACGACCAAGCCGAATACCAAATTGGTATATGAGACATCTTATTTGTGGGATAGGGAACCCCCTCCACAATGATTTGACTACTAAAGTCTATGTGAAAATTCAAATTTCAAAAATAATTATCTTTATTCTTAGATTGAAGAATCAAAATTATTAACAAGTGATGAGTCTTCTTAATGATTAAGAGATGATAACTCTCCTTACTAATGATTTAGTTGGATTGAAGAGTCAACATTATTAATAGGTGGTGAGTCTTCTTTGTTATTAACAAATGGTAAATCTCCTTACTATCGATTTAGTTATTTACATATGTGCTAAGTTTAATCATTATATTTATGGTTTAAAAACTCTAAATTTCACTAATAATGAGCAATTTTTTCCAAGTTACAAAGCTCGGGGAAAACCTCCAAGTACTTCACCTTATTTCGAGGATGGTATCTAAGGTAAACCCTGGAATATTCAAGGCACAAGGTCAATCAATAATAAGGCTCCAAACCATTACAATAATATACTAGTTGCGAGCTTAACATGTCACTTACAATAATTGAATCCACATAAAAAGGATAACAATCATTTATCTCAATCACTCAAACTAAACCCAATTAACAATTTAATAATAAACACTTCCATAAATTCCAAACTACTTTGTTCATCTCAATTTAAAACTCAATTGTTTTTTGATAATATATCTATAATTCACTTTAAAGTTTTAATAAAAAATGAAAAGCATTATTTATTCCATCTATGATAAGTATTCATGTGTAATCAAACAATCAACTATTCATCCTATGAGATAATAAATTTTAAATAGGGATTTTGATTTTCCTCTAGGTCTTGATGTTCCCTAAGAGGTACGGTTAATTTTAAATAAAGGGTTTTAAAGTGAAGTAAAATAATAAGTCAATAATTTTGAATCAAGTATTTATCATATTTGACAATAAATTTTAAGTAGGGATTTTGATTTTCCTTTTAAGTTTTAATGTTTCAGGTAAAGTTAATTTTAATAATTAATTTTAATGTGAACTAGGATAATGCGTTAATAATTTTGATATGTTTTGTCTAGATTAGAAATTAAATTTCAAATAAAGTTAATTTTAATAATTAGTTTTAATGTGAAGTAGAATAATGCGTTAATAATTTTGATATGTTTTGTTTAGATAAAAAAATAATTAGAAATTAAATTAATATTAGATAGAGTTAATTGTAAATAAAGAATTTTAATGTGAAACATGATAGTAAGTCAATAATTTTATTATATTTTTTCCATAAAAAATAATTAGAAATTAAATTGATATTTTTTTATGAAATTTGATTCAAATAATTTTTTATGAAATTAAACATATCAAATATCAAATTTATAGATTAAATCATTTGAGTGTAATAAGGATTTACAAAGTTATTGAGTTTATTTATGTCAACTTAATTTTAATTTTGGTTAATTTAATAATAAAATTTAGAAAAGATTTAATTGTCAAAATTTGGTGGACAAATTGAAAAAGACTTAATCATTGACCTATTATCCTACTTCTTTTAATTCCCCATCATAATCCTAATGTTCCCCATTAATCATCCATCATAATCTCCATGTTCCCCATTAATCATGATTGATTAAATTCCCCATCATAATTCTAATGTTCCCCATTAATCATCCATCATAATCCTAATGTTCCTCATTAATCATGATTGATTACCCTTAACTTATCATTAGGTTTGAAGTTAGCTTTTAGTGACATTTGGGCATTTCCTTTATCATATAATATGATTGAGCTAATCCTTCTTCATAATGTTCTGATAAAAGAAAGTAAGAAATCACAAAAATATTATTTTTTCGAATGAAGTATATATTGTTTATCATCAACTTCATCATACAGATACTTTAGTGATTATTAAAATTATTAAAATTCATAAAATATTTAACCAAATGCAAAAAAATAGTTTAAAATTTTTAAATTCCTAAAATATTTTATAAGAGTAAAAAATAGCTCCCCTTTTGTGTGCAAAAACTAAAACAAGACTTGTAAGAAGCCAACAATCAATATTTTAACTGTAAGCATACCACCTTCATATAAGCTACCATTAACCTCAAAAGTAAGGAGGATAACGAGACAATTCATTCTGTATCGATCCCAAAGCCAAATATTGATATACAACCAATCAATGAGGAAATCATCATGCTTCTATAAGTAAAGCATAAGAATAACAGACAAGCTATACATTTTCTATGACATGACCGATGGAGATTTTCTAACCAAATCATCATAAATTATACAAAACAAAATAGAAATTGAAAACTCGGGTATTTTGAAAGCATTGAGAATTAATAAAAACATTTAAGGTTAAGGCACCATAGTCTAATAAAGGTGGAATTACCACAAATAAATTTATATTT
This sequence comes from Picea abies, assembly GCA_900067695.1. Lineage (NCBI taxonomy): Eukaryota > Viridiplantae > Streptophyta > Pinopsida > Pinales > Pinaceae > Picea > Picea abies. The sequence continues at coordinate 5,836 of CBVK0101124142.1, read as the reverse complement.
CTAAGAAAAATTTCTTCTTAAATGGATTGGGCATATTCACTTTGAAGTCCTTTGGGGGCGTGCGGTGTTGGATAATCATTTTGAGGTCCTTTCGGGACGTGCGATATCTGGGTCAGTTTCTTTTCTACGATTTGTTTGGCGTTTTTACCTTTGTTTTGTTTCTCTTTTACAGCCTGCATGCTCGTAATTTTTGTATGAGGGACATTTTGGTATTGGGAGATGGAATGGATCTTGGAGTATCCATTTGATGTTGTTTGAACTATCTAGTGATGGACCTTTGTAACTGATCAATTTATATTTTAAATAATATAAAGCGAAATTTTCTGTGGAAGAAAAAAAAAAGTGGATTGGGCATATTCATAAATGAAGACTTTATCCTACAAGACTAAGTTGAATTGAGAAAGGCAGTCCAAAAAGTAAAAGATGTTAGGAAAGTAGGAAAATTGGCAACAATAAGAATTAGAACTAGAGTATTAATAAAGAATAACTTTCAAAGCAATAAATAGGGATTAAGAAAACTTTGGATCCTAACATGGAATTGTTAAGGATTCCCTAGGAGGAAGGGTCCTAAGTCAAGTTGTGTACCAATTTCATTGGAGTTTATATTTCTTATTTAAACATGAGAACATGAATAATCTCAAATCCCTCATTTAGATAAATATGTTTTTTCTCAATTTGGAATAAACAGTCGATGCAATAGATGGATAGGTGGTATTTGTTGCTATGTTTAAAATGAGCTCAAGCCAAAGAGTAAAGTATATAAGAGTGACCCCTATAACCAATACATCTATCTTAATATCATTAGAAGGGTACATTATCCTTGTTATTTGTTGTACTTTTCCCCTTTTAATTATACATTTACAAGAACCCCAAGCTTGTAATTGATCACCTTTTTATTAACTCAGTGAACAATATTACTACATTAAAAGCCAAATGGAATATTCTTCTTCTTGGATATATTGATGCTAGAACTCATAGGGATCAATCCAATATATTAACATATAATTCTAATCTCAACCCTTTATGGATGGAATATGATGTTAATCTAACCCTTAAATACAAAAGAAGCTTTGAAGACTGAAATGAATCCATATGGAATTAATCTCTTTAGGACGACCTCTTTCGATGAATTGATTATCTCTAACATGTTGGTTTATTATCCAAACTCTCACCTTATGAAATGCATTCATGGGAAGGGTAGAATTTCTATTATTTATGTCATATCCTCTATTCCTTTGTTAAATAAAATTGATAATATAGAGATAAAGGAGGATAATGAGACAGACTCTAATCATTTCCATATCATGGTAACCTTCTTATATATCTATGGACCTTCAGGAAACTACTATGCATAATATAGGTAATCAAGTTCTCTTTGAAAATAAAAAGCTTCTTATTTTTTCCAAGGTTCTCAAGAGTTGATCAATTACAATATGAAAAATGAGATAAATTAGAATTGATATGAAATTTCCACTTCAAATCTCGTTGTTTGCTTCAAAAAGTGCAAATCAAAGAAAAACATATTTCAAACCCTCAGTATGACCTAGAATGTAAAACTACAATAATTTATATTAGAATCACCTCTAATTACTCTAATAGAGCTAATAAGATTGAATTTTATAAACCCTTAATAAAATAGAAAAAAATGTCAATTTTTAACCAAAAATCAAGAAAGACTATTATATTTATGTAAAAGAGAACCAAAAACATTTTTTTTGGAAACATCATCCATAGAAAACCTAAAGAATTGGGTAAAATTAACATAAATGATTGAAATGTCTACTTTAATAGCCTGTATGTACCCCATCAATTCTTTGAAGAAACCCTTATCACTCATTTCTACAATGAGCTTTTCTCAACCCGGGATATAAAATATAGCATTGAGCATCTCACAAATGGAAAATCTAAAGACATTGAAGGATAGCAAGATGAGATCTTAAAAATGGGGAGCCTAATCATTTTTCCTTATATCAAACATATTTTTAATCAAGCTATCAAGTAAGGCTTCCCTAAAAAATGGATTAAAGGTTTAATTGCCCCTATTTTTAAATATAGAAACCAAAATGACCTTACCAAGTATTGGACTATCATGATTGGTCCCATTTGGCTTGATTCTTGAAAGAAAAAGTAGTTAATTAATTGAGGATAATAATAAAATGACAAAAGGACAATCTATCTTGAAGAATGAACATGATAAATTGTTCACCTTTCCACCCTTATAATTACTGCTCAGGATTGTAAAGATGAAAAAAATATTGTCTGTTGTTTTGTGGATTACAAAAGCCTTTGGCATAGTTTTGTGGATCTTAGAACCAAGATACAAAAAATTGATCTATATTGGATCATTATATAATTTTACATCTATCTTGGTACTTTCTAGGTGGAAAAATTGAATGAATTGGCTTGCAGGACCCATTTTAGTGATAGGTCTTGGTTTGGAGATTTGGGGTCTGGAATATTCTAGACCCATTTTGAGGCATCAAATGGCATTTTTTTGGGTAAAAACTTTGTGAACATGGCTCATAACCCCTTGAAACTATTCTACCAACCAAGATCTTTCCAACTATGTAAAAATCACCTCAAATGGAGCTCATATGTGGAAGTTTTGTCTCATGCAAGTTGACCTACCTTGTTGACCACCACAGTACAAGTGTATGTCACATTAGCTCTTGTTACTTAGACATGTGGGGCTAGCCACGTGTGTAATTTCGAGAAGATTCTATAAGGTCCAAAATATTATCACTAATTGAGGGTTGAGGATGCAAAAAACCTAACCCTAGACTATTATCAGGCTATGTCAAATACTAGGCTGCTAGGAAGAGAAGAGGTTCCATTCTTAGCAATGTACTTGTTCCATAGTTGAGCAAAACATCTCGGAGTGGGATTTTGAGAGCATAAAAAAGGAGGTAGGAGATTATATAGCAACCATTCAGGCCACAATGTCAAAGACAACTCCATAGCGCGTGCCCCTTTCTTTGTACTTACATTTCATTACTAAAGAAAATACAATAGATCATAAGCCTCACCTTCTAGTTGGGTTTTCTTCTGTATCAAATTTCCTAGGATACATATTATGTTCAATGTTGTGGATGGTGTGTTTTTTTGCTTGTTCTTTCATTTCAATTTAAGTTATTTCATAAATTGAAGCACTAAGCTAGTAATAATTAATATGGGATCTAAGGAAATAATTTTCATAATCTATGATTTCAAAATATTGCAAGATCTATTGTGACAAACTATTCTAGTGGAATATCCACAACAATTTACATATTAAAAATATTAGAAGAAATAGGTTTCCCTCTTGAGATCCATAGTGTTGTGATTAGGATCTATGAAAAGGTAGGTTGCTAAGATGAATGTAGTAACAATTGGTTAATGGATATTAATTGTAATATTCTTGGTAAGAAAGGGTGCCACCTTTCTCCCACTCTTTTTTGCATCTATATCAATAAAATTGAGTAATTATTAGAAGAGGATGGGAGCATAAGCATTAACATGGTTAGACTTATTATCATCCTTCTCTTATATATTGATGGTACTATTATTCTTTCAAAAATAATTGATGATCTTCACAAGAAACTAAAAATTATCCAACAATTCTGCAATAATTGTGAACTTGTCATTAGTGTTGTTAAAACCAAGATTATAATAATCAAATCTAAGAAAATAATGTATCCCCCAATTTCATATGCTTATAAAACCCTTGAGGGGGTATAATTTTACAAATACTTAGCCATCAATTTCAATTGTCATTTGAACTGGAGCCACTAGGTTGAAAAGAGAATCATTCGCAGTTGGAAAGCTTGTTGTGGTCTTGAAAACATATATACAAATGTTGAGGTCCAATACTAGAATAAAACAAATCCCCTTCTCAATGCTTTAATTATCCTAGTTATTTTATATGGATGTGAAGTTTGGGTGTGCAACATCTCTCGTGAGACTTGGAATAAAATCAAGAAAATCCAAAAGTGTTTTATAACACATAATTTTAAAATTAAACACTCAACCTATTCTCTTGATTGAGGCTAGTGTACTTCCATGGAGTCTAAAGTCATGATTATATATTAGAATATAAACATAAATTTCTTAGGCTGAACAAGGATAGGCTCCCTATTATTACTTTTAATATGAGCAATAGCCACCATAGGATTAAAAGAGGTTGGGCTAAAGATTCAAAGGCTTGGATTAACTATTGGAACATAAAATAAGACATTCAAATTTACTATATTGATAACATTATATGTTCCATCCTTTTGAAGTTTAAACATAAGACCTAGAGCAACAATGAAATTAATAATAAGAGGAAGTTGAAATACTATAAATATTTTATCAATCGTAGTTTGGATGATCAAAACTATTTTTCCAATATTATAAGCTTTTAAAACAAATTGAATATTGATAAAATCAAGGCTAATTCTCATGATCTCCAAATTGCAATTGATCATTGAACTAACCCGAAAACACCTTGGAATGAGAAAAAATATAAATTGGTGATACAAATTATATGTTTTCCAATGGGCAAGTCAAAATCACCCAAGATATCTACACCACATATTTCATTAAATAAAAACAACTATGTCTAATGAATATTCTATCTTAATTGCTTCTTTTATTAAGAATCCAACATAATAAGGAATAGACAATCATTCTCATAATCATTCATCACATAGTACACAATTTTTTTAAGGAGAATTCGCATGGGGAATGAACTCCATTTATTATGAAAATCTTAGAGAATGTTGATCAATTAATATTTACAGTCATAAACTTACATGATCTCTAGGATTCCACATCCATAGGATTGTGTTTCATAATGCATGGTACCCCTAATAACAAAGCCAAGGCCTATCTTTTCCACAAGGAACTTCCTTCTACTATGGAAAATACAACAACTTTCTAAGTCAATTGTGACCCTTCAATCAACTTATACAGTTGTATTGTCCAACATCCAACCCATATCCTCTTGCAGTACACATTCTTATGGTCCATCTCAAAGATTCAATTGAATCAATTTAATTTCTCTTGCATCCCTAAACTTAACAAATGGTTCAACTTCCATGTTAGTAACCAACACTATTATCTAGTCAACTCATCCCAAACATCAAATGCATGTAGAAATACCCTTCTTATTGAAATTTGTCTATCTGAATTAATATCATTGAATAATCTCCCACCAATCCTTTCAACCATGCGTTCATTGAATATGAACACATTTTATTACTTGGTTGTTGACATTTGCACATTAGTTGATCTAATCTAGTTGATATGATAGTCAAAATTTTCATTGTGAGTTTCTAGTTAGTTATTCTTTATCAGTAAGTCAACATGGTTCTATCAAATTTTTAAGTCAATCCTACCTATATTAGTGTTATAGACTTCATTTACTCTGATCTAATGTAGGATCAACAAAGGAGATTTAGGATGGCCATAATTTCCTTTTAACATGCCCTACGTGTTGTGAGAAATCTTACCTTGCGAACAAGCTAAGATCCCCTTTGGACCAAGACCCCTATCTTTGGTCCAAAGATAGAAGTGAACAAGTGGTTACTACTTTCCCTATAGATCTAACTCAATAAATCAAGCAAGAGGGAAGAAGAATATGGTGTACCTTTTTGTGATGTTTTCCCTCACTACTCCAATCCCAATGCTTGATCTCCAAAATCCTAAATGAAACTAAAGTCCTGCAAAGACTAGAAAAGGAACTCTTCCTCCTACTCTAGATGATTATATAAATCAGATCTATCTATGAATATTGAAACTGTTAGAATAATATGTGTGCTCATTTCACCGTAGACAATATCTCAATATTGTCACCCAACCATAGGCACAAATGCCA
>CBVK0101124141.1:0-10225 GCA_900067695.1 Picea abies | reverse complement strand
TGCTGCCTCTGTAACACACAGACCTATTCTTATTTTATAAAAAATTGCAAGCTTCTTTCAGTTCTGTGTCAGATTTTCTCTTCTGTTCTTTTATAGCTTATGAGTGGAAGTCCTTTGTTGAAGCTCATTCAATTTGTAGTGACTGTCATCTCACTGATTAATTGTCTTAGCTGATTATCATAAGTTATTTCTTTGTTGTTAGACCCATTGTGTTTGTTGGCATGAAACATAATCTGGTTCAATAACTGTTTTCTTTCCCCCATTTAATCAAACTTTATCTGACCACGGTGCTAGAAAGCCTTGTGAGATTTTGTATCTCTAGACAGTCTTGAAACATAGTCCAGCCTCTAGTCATTCACCTTGATCCACAACCCATTTCAATTATTTAGAAAATTGCTTCAAAAAGAGTTAGTTACCAGGCATCTCCGACTTACAGCCTAGGAGAGTTTCCTGGAGTGATAACAAATTGGCGCCGTTGCCGGGGAGAGGAGATCGAAGCTCAGCTTCTCTGGGAGACGACATAGATCTACTTCTTGATGATAGACAAGAAATAGACACTATCAGGTTGTACAATTTCTATCTGGTGACTCCATTGACGAAGTGGCTCCCAAAAGAGCTCACACCAGGGCAAACCCAGAAGGCCCATTGACAACATCAGTTCCTGATCCAAAAAAAATCATCAGCAAGGGCAAAGCTTTACAAAGACAAGCTTCTGGATCCGCAAGCAAAATTGATTCAGGTATTCCAACTGACACTCATCCTTTCATGTCTGAAATTTTTTTGGTTGAATCCCCTGCTGAAACCCAAAACCCCCAAGAAATAAGAAATTCATCTCAAATTCCTAAAGTAGAAGAACATTCTTTTTCTTCTAATATTACTAATTCTGCCCTTGAGATTGACATTTCTTCCCATCCAAAAGAATTGAATATTGAATCTTCCCCACAGAAAGAGGATTCCTCTTCATCTCCTTTGGATTCATCACCTAGCAAACATTCGGAAGGTGTTTTTCACACTTACACAAATCTGCCTGTCCTAGAAGAAATTCTCCTTGATCTCTCCTCCAAGGGTGAAGAAAACCTAGCTTCGTTGCTCAGTCAGTTCTATAAAGCCTCCTATTTTCCACCTCCCCCCGAAACTTCTGCTCAGGGTGAAGTAGGACAGCCATTCTGTTCGAATTCAGGCCACTCATCTCCTCCATCCTCTCCTACGAGTTACTCATCCCTTCCATCATCTCCTACAAGTTCCTCGTCTGTACCAACCACCAATACTGTCATGGCTATCCCTTTGACCAGAATGGAACAAATCTTGGCAAACAGATATGCCCCTCTTGTCTTGCCAAACCCCCTGTCTGCCATGCCAACTGGTGATTACCAGAAATACATGTCGAAGTTTACAGGAGCAGGTGAATACACAGCTGAAGAACACATTGAAGTGTTTTATGCTTACGCCGAAAACATAAATATTTCAGAAGAAGATGTGTGGACTAGAGTGTTTGTGCAAAGTCTAGATGGCCAAGCCCGCAAGTGGTTCAAAGAGCTGCCAACAAATTCGATCACTGGCATTGAACAACTAGATGAAGCATTCCTGAAATACTGGGATGAAAGACGAGATCTCTTATACTACATGTCTGAATTTGGAAATTTGAAGAGAGGAGATGAAGAATCAGTCTCAGACTTTATCAAGAGATTCAATAAAATGTTTGGTAAAATCCCGGCAGAGATTAAACCAAGTGATGCTTCAGCAAAGATCACCTTCTCTGCTGCCTTTGATGCAGAATTTTGTCTTATCCTTAGAGAAAGACGGTCAAGTACACTTGCTTTAATGCAAGATGCTGCCCTAGAGGTTGAATCCAACATTTCGGCATCACAAAAGCTTAAAGGCAGGGCTGAGAAGAAGAAGGCTGCTGTCGAGCCATCCTCTTCGACAAACAGTAAAATGGAAAAAATGGCCAAAATGCTCGAAAGTTTGACATCTGAAATGTCCAAGCTGAAGATCCAAAATCAGCAACCAGCAAAAGCAAAGGAGCCTAATACTTTTTCCCCCAGAAATCCAAATGCTTTTCCTTACAGAAGGAATAACCCACCAGTTCAGATTCTGCAAAGAGATAGAAATCCAGCTGAGGAGCAGAGGATCAGAGCACCTCTCCAAAATGCAGTATTGGATGAAGAGCCACAACCATCTTCTGATGAGATTGAAGAAGCTGATGAAATAAACTGTTTCGGTGATGAGAATGAGTCCTCTTTTTTGACACAGATAGACTATGAGGAGGCCTTAATGGATCATCAAATTCAAGAAGCTGGTGTAGAGGAGGCTGTCTACTTGACAGATGATCAGAAAGGTTACAATTTAAGGTCAAAAAGTGCTGGTCCAAAACCACCTGCCGCTGCCCCTGCAAAGAGTAAGGAAGATTCTGCTCTCACGAGAAGTAAAGAAGCTGCTGCAAATCAGCCTCCAGCTCCGGAAAAGCCAACTCTCCCTTCAGCAAAACCGCAGAAAAAACAAATTCAGCCCCCAACCAAAGAACAAGTCAGTGTAAAGGATCCTTCCCATGAGGTAAAAGTTTCAGACAGACCAGCTCTCCCTTTCAATTTTGAGTCTGAAATTCAAAAAGTTAAAATACCCATGCCACTGACTAAACTCATGAAGAATGAAGCCTTTAAAGCAGTCATCCTAAAGTCTCTTGAGCCTAAGCCCTCTCCATAAGACGATTTTGTTAATCTACAAGATGATAAGCCCAAGGTGACTATAGGGCCCATGATAGAAGACCGTGATGATTCTTGTCCACCCTTTTACATATCTTTAAATGTCCACGATAAAATCCTTCATAATTGTCTGCTCGATTCCGGGGCATCGCATAACCTCATGCCAAAGGCTGTGATGGATGAGCTTGGCCTCAAAGTCACTAAACCATATCAGGACCTGTTTTCCTTTGACTCTAGAAAGGTCAGATGTCTTGGCCTCATTAAAGACATGGTCATAAACCTTGCTCAGCTGCCAATGAGGAGCATGGTTATGGACGTGGTGGTTGCCGATATTCCACCCAAGTTTGGGCTGCTCTTATCTCGGTCATGGGGAAAGAGACTAGGAGGTACATTACAGATGGATCTGTCCTATGCCATGATTCCAGTGTTTGGTGGGGAGATGAAGAGACTTTACAGGGAAAACCAGCTGGCTTATATCATCAGCGATGGAAAGAATTCCGTAAATCATCCTATCTATGCTGTGGATACAGATTTTGGCTCATGCATCCTTCAGATCGATGATGGGCAGTCAACTCCTATGCAGCTCGTGAAGCCAATTGAACAGCAAGCTGAAGGTAAAGACATTGCTGTCTGGACTATGTACTTCGATGGGGCCAGCACTAGAGACTCAGCAGGTGCCAGAGTAGTGCTGATCTCTCCTACAAAAGAGACTATTTCGCTATCTTTTAAGCTTGACTTCAGAACCACAAATAACATAGCAGAGTATGAGGCTCTGTTGTTGGGATTAAATTCAGCAAAGGAGATGGGGATAAAAGGGTTGAAAGTATTGGGAGACGCAGAACTCATTGTGCAGCAGGTAAACAACACCTTTCAGGCTAAACATGTCAGGTTAAAGGCTTACAGAGACGAGGTATGGAAGCTGCGTGATTCTTTTTTTGTTTTTGAAATTTCTTACATACCAAGGGATATGAATCAACTCGCTGATTCTCTCGCGATTTCAGCCAGCACATTTATTCCACCTATGCCCCCTAAACTCAGCTATGAAATTCAAGTAAAGTATCGTCCCTCCTTACCTGATAATATCAAGTATTGGAAGGTTTTCGAAGATGATGATGAACTCAGCAGATTTCTCCAAGTGGTGGATGAGTTTTCTGACCTGCACATTGATCAACAGAATCTCAATGAGGAGGAAACACAAAAACCTGAGCTAAAGAAGAAGTTGGGCTAGCAGGATATCCTTCAACTACCAAACAACTACATACCTCGAGGTTTGGTACCCCTGGAGAGGCTGTTTGATCAGAATGATGTCCCGTATCAACCAGACAAAAAGGAGAAAGACCCTGCTGTTCAAGAGCATAACATAGGAGGTATAAGCCAGCCCAAGTTTGTCAATTTGTCCTCTGAATTGACTGCTGATGAGAAGTCCCAATATTGTATCATTTTGAAGGAATTTTCCGATGTGTTTTCTTGGAAATATAGTGATTTAAAGACTTATGATCCCGACATTATCCAGCATAAAATCCCTCTTGAAAAAGACACTATTCCTTTCAAGCAAAAACTCAGGCCTATTAGTCCTCTCTTGCTGCCAGTGATTGAGAGAGAAATTAAGAAACTCCTAGATGCCAAGATCATAGTTCCCCTGAGATATTCCAAGTGGATTGCCAACCTGGTGATCGTGAGGAAGAATAATGGGGAGGTAAGATTGTGTGTAGACTTCAAAAACTTGAACAAATGCTCAAAAAAGGACAACTATCCTCTTCCTAAGATGGAACACTTGTTACAGAGGATTTCAGGGGCAAAGGTCATGTCCTTTCTTGATGGCTTTTTCGGTTACAATCAGGTTGCTGTCCATCCAGACGATCAGGAGAAGACTGCGTTCACCACTCCTTGGGGGACCTTTATGTACTCAAAAATGCCCTTTGGATTAATGAATGCCGGGGATACATTCCAAAGGGCCATGGATATAGCGTTTGTGGGAGAGAAGGACAAATTCGTCCTCATATACCTTGATGATATCACTGTGTATTCCAACAACCATGAGGAACATTTGAAACATCTGAAAAGAGTATTCCTAAAGTGCAGACAATTTGGGATTTCACTCAATCCCAAGAAATCCCAGTTTTCTCTAAGAAAGGGTAAGCTCTTGGGTCACATTGTCTCAGCCGAAGGTGTCATGATCGATCCAACAAGAGTGGAGGCCATCCAAAAGCTGTCTTTACCAAGGTCAAATAAGGATATACAGTCATTGCTTGGTAAGATTAATTTCGTCAGAAGGTTTGTGCCCAACTTTGTTGAATTAGTCAAACATATAACTTGCATGCTGAAAAAAGGGGCTGAAGTAAAATGGACAGACAGTGCAAAAATCTCTTTTCAGGATATCAAGAAAGCGATCATCGAGTCTCCGATTCTGATCAGCCTAGACTACATCAAGACATTTTATGTCTTTTCCTTTGCTTCCTACGACACAGTAGCAGCAGTCCTACTTCAGAAAGACGAGGAAGATTTTGATCATCCCGTGGAATTCTTCAACAGAACACTCAGGGATGCAGAACTAAGGTATGACCCCATCGATAAACAAGCTTATGCTCTTATAAAAGCTCTAAAAGCATTCAGAATTTATATTCTTCATTCGAAGGTCATCGCATACGTTCCCTTGTCTTCTGTAAAAGATGTTTTGACGCAGCTAGATATCGATGGTAAAAGGGCGAGATGGATAGCAAAGATGATAGAATTCAATATTGAGGTAAAGCCCACCAGGCTGGTAAAAGGCCAGGGCCTCGCCAAGCTTTTAGCAGAGGAAAACCACAAGTTGCTGGATATCAATTTTATAGCAGAAATTTCAGGAAATTCACAGGCAGATTTGACAGTAGAAGGACAACATGACAGTCAGCAAGTGGCAGGACATTTGTCCACCTGTGAATGGTATGCTGGCATCATACATTTTCTGCAAAAACTTGAAGTTCCTCCTGAACTCGGTTTAACTCAAGCTCGGGCTCTCAAACTTAGAGCTATTAAATTCTGCATCTATAACAATCTGTTGTATTGGAGGGACCCTGCTGGCCTGCTTCTCAGGTGTTTGGATAAAGGAGAGGCTGCCGAAGTAACATATCAGTTCCACTCAGCTGACTGTGGTGGTCATCACTACTGGAAGACGACTGCTCATAAGATCCTGAGGGCCGGATATTATTGGCCTTTTCGGCTTGCTGATGTCTGTTCGTTCGTCAAATCGTGCGACAAATGCCAAAGATTCACCGGTAAGCAGCAACTCAAATCTTTACCCTTGAGGCCCATTGTGGTTAACGGCCCTTTCCAGCAGTGGGGCTTAGATTTCATCGGTGAAATAAATCCTGCATCCAGTAGCCAGCACAAGTGGATTCTGGTAGCCACCGACTACTTCACAAAGTGGATAGAGGCGGTCCCTACACGGAATGCTACACATCAGGTGGTCACAAAGTTCCTCTACAAAAATATTCTGAGCAGATTTGGATGTCCCAAGAGGTTGGTGGCGGATAACGCAACAGTATTTAAATCAGAAGCATTGACGGACATGTGTGAGTTGATGGGCATCCAGCTGGTACACTCGACTCCCTACTATCCTCAAGGTAATGGCTTAGCGGAATCGTCAAATAAGAGCTTGATAAAGATCATAAGAAAACTATTAGAAGAGAATAAAAAGAGTCGGGATTCCAAATTGAAATTTGCTCTACGGGCAGACAGAGTAACCATTAAAAAATCTATAGGAACTTCTCCTTTCAAGCTGGTTTATGGTACTGATGCAATCTTCCTTGTTCAGTTAGTGTTTCCTGTGGCTAAGTTCTTTCAGGAGGAACAGACTGAGCAAAATGACATGGTAAGAAGGATGCTGGACTTGGTGGAATTGCAGAAAGCTCGCGAGCAGTTAGTGGACAGATCAGAAGCGCATCAGATGCAGATCAAAAAGACATTTGACATGAAGGCGAAGGAGGACAATTTTCAGATCGGTGACTGGGTGCTGAAGTGGGATGCTCTTCGACAGGAAAAAGGCAAGCACGGTAAATTTGATTCTTTGTGGATAGGCCCTTTTATGATCACTCAGGTGCAAAACAACAACACTTTCATTCTGCAGAATCTGGAGGGTGACGAAGTGTTCGGTGGCCCGGTAAACGGGCGTTTTCTAAAACTTTATTTCATCTAAGGCTGCAAAGCCTAGACATTGTAAATAGTCTTAGATTTTATTTTTCAATAACTCCATGCCCAATGGAACACTAGTAGTCAGTTTAATTTTTTAGGTTCTTTTCTAGGAAAGGCATTGGTTCTACGGTCCTTGAAACCTCACAGGGAGGTGTTCATCCCCAATAGGAGCCAGTGTTAACTCCTCGAATAAACTTGTCCATTTATTTGTTTTCCTTTAGGTGTTAGGTTGTCACTTCAAATTATTTTTGAGTTTCTTTGGATGCAATTTTAGGTTTCTGCTTTTGTCCTAGGAATAAATGAGGCCCATAAAGTCTTCTTTTTGCGAATTGGCATGACTCACTTTCAGCAGCTAACCAACGTCTGAAAGATTCATTGTGCGCTGTGGAAAGCGCCCACTTTCAACAGCTAAGGACGTCGTTTCATCAGCTAATGCACTGTGGAAAGTGACAAAGCGTAAAGGGTCTGACAGTCAGTTCGCACGTGGCGTGCTATGGAAAACACCTACTTTCCGGAGATGAGGAACATTTTCAAGTGATATGGCACGCTGTTGGAAGTATTCACTTTCCGCAGCTAAGGTAAGTTTTCTATAAAAAGATGCGCTGTGGAAAGTATTCACTTTCCGCAGCTAACAGGGGTTTTCAAAGGAGTCGCGTGCTGGTGAAAGTAGCAAGCGAGCGTGGTAGCAAAGGTGTTCTCCATGCACCGTTGCTACATGAAGCGGGAATCACGTGCTTGTTATCCACGTATGAAAGAAATGATGAGGTGATCACCCCCACGTCAGAGCAAATCCAAGACATGCGCTGGTGGGAGTGGGCGATCATGGAAATTCAAGCATGTGTGCCAGGATATGATGGTAATTCGAAATCGTTCCAGAACCCACGCTCAACTCTCATCACACTCGAAATGGCAAGTTTGTGTTCGGCGACGCAGGTACAGAGGAGGTACCGTCAGTCCGACGCCATCAAATCAGACAGAGTTGGCATATCACAAGTTGTTTGTGAAATACAGTCGAGGTTTTCATTTGATCCGACACAGAGTCAAAGCCGAGACTGCTTTCAGCAGCGCGAAACCTCAGTTCGACTAAAGAAGTTACAGGGTTTACAGTGGTCCAGTTTCGGAGCTGCAGAATGGTGAGAAAACGTAGTGGTGTTTTACTCAAACGAGAATTGGATAGCTTATCGTTTTTGCAATCACATCCCGATGTCCAGAGGCACTTTTCAAATGCGGGATGTATGGAATTTGCAGAAAGATTGCAAATTGGGTGTCACCAAGCCACGACTGAAGCCTTCGCCGTGACATTTGATGGCAATAGAGCTCGTGTTGGCTCTGTGGAAATCAAAGTAGATGAGGAGGTCATTGCAGCAGCTACAGGATTGCCGAGAACTGGTCAAAGATGGTTTAAAACCATCGCCCCTAAGAATCTGGATTTCAGGTTCTATTTAAAAGATGGGTACAAGCACAAAGCATGGAGAAAGGGTATGCTTGTCGCATATTTGGATGAAGAGTGGCAAGATTTATTCAAAGCCATTCAGCTTTACATTACATCAGAAGGAAGATATGACAAATTGATGATATATCACTTCAAGTTACTGGATCACTTCACAGGTAAGACCCCCATCAATTTGCCTTATTTCTTATCAATTTGCCTTATTTCTTGTATCACAGTTTGACTAAAGTATGCAAGAGGATCAGAGCTCAACCTTCGATCGTGAAAACTACTCTATGCCACCTTGGCCTCATAAAACTAATTATCCTGCAAGAATTGAAGCAACATGAGAGGAGCTGGGAACACTTCCTGTTCTGGGAAGGTTTTGAAACTTAGAATCAGACTGCAATTCAATAGATGGCAGGTGCAAGAAAGCAATCCTCTCCTCAGAGCAACTCAAGAAGAAGAAGGGCCTAGTCAGGACCTTCAGAGGACAGGGTATCTAAATTGAAACCTCACAGTTTGCAGAGGAAATTGAATTTCGAGCAGACTACAGAGCATACTATACAGCAGGATTCATGACACTCTACACAACAGAGCACAGGGAAGAACATTCTCAATTTACCTTACTCAGATTCAGAGTCCGAGCAGAAAGATCAGTGCCCTGCCATCAAGAGCTCTGAGCAATCAACAGAATGTGCTCAGAACTATGAAACATTAAATCAAACAGAGCAGGGAGAATCATAAAAAAACCCTAGATCAAGTAGAGCCCAGAGGATCAAACACCTCAAGGAGGTAATTTCCCAACAGAAGGTCTTGGAGCGAGTTATAAAGGATAGATATCAGAAGTTATCTGATAACTTTGCAAAGACAAATGCAGCATTTGAAAGACTGGCCAAGGAGAGCGTTAAGGAGAAAAAGAGGAAGGAAAAGCTCACAAAAAACTGCAGCAGCTTGAGATTGCTTGTCAAACGCCTCAAGAAGCAGATCAGGGGGTTAAAACAAAAGCTGAAACAAAAGCCTCATTCAGACTTGAAGGTTCTAGCTCATGTAGCCGTCAACATGCAGGGTGAGACGTCAGATGCTCATTGATTTTTGTTCGAAATCAATTTTCAAATCGAAGGTTCTTTTTGTGCACTATCGGGACTTTCAACAGCGCCAGGCTACTATTTCATTACCCGTTAGCTGTGGAAAGCGATAGCTTTCAACAGCTAACCCGTGAAAAGTTCCAACGGTTGCGTTGTTGAAAGCTGGGCGAGAAATTTTGGAGGCCGACAACGCAACATTTCATTTCAAATGGGTTTGAACGGTATGCCAATGTATCAGGAAAGTAGAGGATCGAATGCTAATCAGAGATTCGAGGGATTTTTGTTACACATCAAAGAATCATTTCCTAAAAACTCGGCCACGAATACTGGAAAATTCAGCAGTCATACACAGGTGTCATTTTATTCCACCTTACTGCAGATGCTGAAGCTGAAGGAGGAAATTGGCGAATTTTTGAAGACTGAAGACAGATTTGATCACTTAATTTAGCTGTTGAAGATTTTAATTTTAAAGTTGTTTAAATAGAATAGAACTGTTTTCATTTAATGACAGATCCATGTTTTTAGGATCTGTTCAACTGTTTGTAAAGGCTATAAAATGCCTGTTTTGATATCAAACAAGGGTTCGATTTTGAATACTATGATGCTGCCTCTGTAACACACAAACCTATTCTTATTTTATAAAAAATGATGCTGCCTCTGTAACACACAAACCTATTCTTATTTTATAAAAAATTGCAAGCTTCTTTCAGTTTTGTGTCAGATTTTCTCTTCTGTTATTTTATAGCTTATGAGTGGAAGTCCTTTGTTGAAGCTCATTCAATTTTCAGTGACTGTCATCTCACTGATTAATTGTCTTAGCTGATTATCATAAGTTA
>CBVK0101124140.1:422-21376 GCA_900067695.1 Picea abies | reverse complement strand
TTATCTGACCACGGTGCTAGAAAGCCTTGTGAGATTTTGTATCTCTAGACTGTCTTGAAACACAGTCCATCCTCTAGTCATTCACCTTGATCCACAACCCATTTCAATTATTTAGAAAATTGCTTCAAAAAGAGTTAGTTACCAGGCATCTTCGACTTACAGCCTAGGAGAGTTTCCTGGAGTGATAACACAAAGAACAAAGTTTCTTATGGTTTCATAACAAACTTCAAGTTGAAGTTTTTTTCCAAGGGGGAACTATGTAATGCCACTTCTTGCCTAATTTTGTTTTGTATAGGATTATGAGGTTAACCTTGGATTAGTTGATGGGCTCCATGGGTATGGTATTAACTGTCTATGTGTGTGTGTGTGTGTGTGTGTGTGTGTGTGTGTGTGTGTGTGTGTGTGTGTGTGTGTGTGTGTACTTGTGACACGTGGAGTGATATTTAATAACGAGGTATAATTTTGTATTCATGCTTGTTGAGTTAAGCAGTTGTATGTCATGACGATGACATGATCACTTATGTGATGAATTAATGAATTATGACTACTTGTATTGTGTTATTTGATCACATGAGGATAAATGATTACTAATTTTTCTTAGCAAGTGTGAGTTGTGGTAGGTTGGTAGGATCTAGAGGAATCCTAGGTGGAGCTAATTGCATAAAGGGGAAGACTACATAAGTCTGGTTGTATGTTGTGGATATTGGAAATATTGCACACCCACCTAATATTTGTTTTCCTAACTTTATTAGTCTATGTTTAGGGCACCCTTGGTCGAAGATTTTCTCCCCTAGATGAGAATTTTATCTCCTAGATGAGGGCACCACATCCTCTCTAGACATTACACAATTGTACTTCAGTTAGACTAATGGAGTCAAGTTTCGCATGGAAACCTTGGAATTATCACCAAGTGTTGCATGCTCACCATGTAATCATCACTACGAAGGTGCACTTCACATGCATGGGGCTAGTAGAGTGATACACATTTTCATGCATAAGATTCTCTCCACTCCACTTGTGTAAATTAGTTAACTAATGACTGCAAGACATGTTAACTAGGACTAGGAGACAATTTACTCAAGTTTCTGTTAGTGCATATACACATACATCTAGAATACTACCATAGTACATTAGTTTGAGCAGGTAGCTTATATCTATTGTAAATTATTCACTCTTTCAGTGTGGATTAGTGTGGAATACAATTCTTTAATTCTTTCTCTCCAATTATTCTCTTCTTCTCTCAACTTTGCAAGTTTTGTGTTCATTGTTGCTATATAGATTCACTAAATAGGCTTCAACCCAATTTTACATGGTATCAAAGCCCATAGGTGGTAGGAATCATGCACACAAACAATCATTTACAGGTACAAAAGATTGAAGCAACTGCAAAGAATGGAATTTCCATCGTCAACATTTATTACGCCATACAATTACTTCGATTGGAAGCCAAAGATTATTTTTCTTCTCAAAAGAAGAGGCTTATATTGAATAACTATGGCAACAGAAACGAAGCCCACTTCCGCTAATTAGAAATCTCATTTTCTCAACAGACATGATATGCCATTCAAACTTATCTGCTTGTCTATTTCTCCTTAATTGTTATTCCACGTTGAATCATTCACAACTCCAGAAGAAGTATGGACCAAATTAGAGGTCCGATTCAGGAAAAAGGATGATCTTTGAGAATGCATTATGGAGAATGCCAATAAAAAGATTGCAAAAAATCCACTAAAAGAACAAGCTTTTTGGCTTCCTCCTGAAGCATATTTTAGAGATGATATTTCCTGTCATTCAGATCAGATTTATGAATTTGATTCAGAAGTACATGTGCATGCATGTGTTGATCCATAACCAGGATCTAAATGGGCACAATCTATTCTACCGACAATGGATTATCTTGTGGGTGACCCTGCCAATCCAAGAAGGGCGAGATCCCAATTTGAGGGAGATCCACATGCTCTCATAGCCATAGAACTAGTAATTCCCATGCATTGATATATTGTTCTCGCATTCAATCCTTAGTCCCATGCAGAGGTTGAAGGGAATCCTTATTGGGAAGATACCAAGAATGAGGAACACATTTCCCTCATTGATTCTCTGCCTCCCAATTGGAGCAAGCGGATAGATACAGATATCTCACTAGTGCATTTACTTCATATCCATACATACATCTACATCTTTGACAAAAACTTCACCAAGCAGAAACTTACCATTTTGTGAGGTCTCCTTGGAATGAATAACTCAACTGCAAAGAATCAATCCTAGTCAACATTGTATTTTGAGGGAGGGTTTTGTTCCCATGTGGTTTTCCCTCTTTCCTCTTTTTCAGTTGTTCTATGTTTCTTACATGTATTGTAAAATGGGTACCTAACATAGCTTCTTGATGGGACCCATTCATTGTGTACTCCCTAGTAATACTTCAAGGAAGGTTTTGGAGATATTACACACCCACCTAGTATTTCTTTTGCTAAGTTTATTAGTCTATGTCGAGCGCACCCATGGTATGAGATATTCTCCCCTAGATGACAATATTCTCTCCTATATGAGAGTGACACATCCTCTTCAATTATTACTCACTTTTACTTCAGTTAGAATAGTGGATTCAAGTCTCACATGGAAACCTTGGAATGATCACCAAGTGTTTCATGCTCACCTTGGAATCATCACGAGGAGGGCACACTTCACATGCATGAGGCTAGGAGAGTGCTACACATGTGCATGCATGGGATTCTCTCCAGTCCAGTTGTGTGATCTAGTTAACTGATGATTGCATGGTCGGTTAACTAGGACTAGGTGGGAGTTCACTCAAGTTTTTGTCAGTGTATGTCCACATCTCTTTAGAAGACTACTATGACGCATTAGTTTGAGCATGTATCTTATGTTTGTTGTAAATTATTCACTCTTTGGGTTTGGATTAGTGTGGAATACAATTCGTTCATTCTTTCTCTCCAATTATTCTCTTCTTCTCTCAACTTTGCAAGTTTTGTGTTCATTGTTGGTAGCTAGATTCTTTGTGCAAGTTTCACTACAATTTCTCAATGGAAGCATAATTAAACTAACATAGTTTCATTGATGATAGTTTATTGATGTAAATGAATTTATGCATATGTTGTGATATGATTTCACTAATATCAGTGATACATGAAAGTGATTAGGATCATTAGAGAGAACTCCAAGGTGGGAGTTTGATGGTAAGATTCATGGAGGGTGATTTGTGATATAAAACAATTGAAGTTTGAATATGATATCAAATATTTTTGATATAATTGATATGCATTTTTTCTTGCATGTGCAAGACATACGGGTGAAGCTTTGTCAACTTGACAACATATGGGTGCGAGACATGACTAGGAAGCATTGATAGATGCAAGGAGTCTCTCTTTATAGAATATGTGGGTTGAGTACTTCCGTTGAGGGATAGGGGTGGGGAGTACTTATTTCATGGTTTTGATTTGGCGGGTGCTGTATTAAGGGTGAAAAATACTTACTCCCCAAGAACTAATCCTTCTAGATTCTAGTCAAATCAATATAAACATAGGTGAACTCCTTGAGGATTCAACCCAGTGGGTTAGCTCAAGTGGTTGAGTACATTAAATTGAAATAAGAGGTCTCGGGGTCAATTCCTTGGGCTAGCTATATTTTTTATGTTAATACTTGATGTCCCTATTGGGTCAAACATATATAGTCTACACGAATGATTTACCCTGGTTACCACCCGTCAATAGTGGTGAAGTCTTATGGGGTTTCTCGTGCCTAGTTACATGAAAAAAAGGATATTAATTCACTTAAAATTCACCCACTTTTAAGAGGTCAACTAAAAATATTAATAGTTTAATGATAAATGGGAATATTGAAAATACAAATTAGGAATTATCTCCAATTGACACCTAGGTGGTGAATAAAGGGGAATTTTGAAAATAATAAATTAAGTAATTTTGCATGGGAATGAGGTGCCTAGACACATAACCTAGAAATACTTGAGACCTTCTTGGTTTTTGTGGGGGGGGGGGGGGGGTGCTCCAAGAATTGGATCCAGGAGGCTTCCCAGGTTTGGAAAAGGCTCAAAAAATAAAGCTCTCGAAATCGGATGAAACAAATTCCATTGCATCTAGATCATCGCACTGATTCCGGCCATATATTTACTTTCTCAAATGGGTGCCATATGAGAGAGTTATCACATTCTAACCATTTTTCCAAACAGACAAAAAATCAACAGGTCAACAGGCGAAAAGTCAACACTAACGTCAGTATGGCATCATGCTGACGTGGCAGAGGCACAATGGGCTCCGTACAGTTGAAATGGACCAACCAGAATGTGACATGTGTCACCATAGGAAGGATGACATGTGGCATGCTCGTACAGGTGCTACGTGGCCCCACATTACGTTGACACATGGTAGGGTACAACGTTGACTGGGCAGACAGTTAGCAGGTATGGCACTGACACATGGGTGAATAACAAACTGACATGTGGCATAAAAAATCAACAAATGTAGGGGTGCCACATGGCACCTATGGATAGTGTTGTTCACTATGTGCAAACATTTATGGTCTCCACCATAATCGAAATGAAGACCTCTCCTCCAAGATCAGCGCTTTCACAAAGGGACGAGTACCATCGTGCCACAGGTGTTGCTTATGATATGATGTCATATTAAATGTATTTAAAGTTGAAATATGCTCTAAATGGGGGCAAAAAGGGCCAGGGCTAGGCCCCAACCCATGGTTTATGTAGCCACATACGCCCACACCCAAAAAAAAAGTGTTTCACTCTGACTAATGCACGAGCGTGGGGGCCACGGGATCCGGAGTTAGTCTTTGGAGCACACGATGCCATAAGACCAGGGCTGGAAGCACAGACTGGGCACATATATAGGGTGTAGTTTTATACATTTTGAGCCATGTGACCTATGCCTACAGAAGAGGGGCCAACACACATCCCTTTGGGCTAGCGCTTGGCCACATGTCTCTTCATGTGACCTATTCAAGGGAGCGTGCACAGGGTATGAGGGGCTAAGCCCTATAATTAAACCAAAGTGTGTTTTTTACCCTATGTTAATGGATTTTAATTGATTTTTGGCCTGTTAATAGAGGATTTTGCCCATTATTGGGGGATATTGGGCTCTTTTTGAGGCCAGAATTTGGGAGGAAGTTGGGGGATGATAACCAACTTTAGGCCTATATAAACTAGGCCTTCTTGAGGCCATGGAAGGACAATCATAGTAGAGTTATGCTGAAGGAAATCCAAGCCAAAGCCATTTTTATGTAGGGAAGTTGTTGAGGAGCGCACCTTTGTGGGCCATTTCTGGGAGCTCCGGTCATCCATTTTGAGTGTCGTTTCTTCTGTTGGGTTCTAGAGATCTAGGAGAACAAGACCATATCAGTATTGAAGCCTTATGGCACTGTTGTGATGTAATAATTGATCTTTTAACATAAATAAAGAAGCCTCACCCACTGAGACAAAGGCTCAGAGATGTAGGCGAGATTGCCGAACTCCGTTATCACTTCTCTTGTTATGGTTTGTTGTTCTTATTGCTTCATTTCAGTTCTGTATATGCATTTAAGTATGTGATATATTCTCATATATTCTTCCTATTTCATTAAGCTTCTTAAATGGTTAATAAATGCATACATAATAACTCAACCACAGTCATTAAAAGATCTTTACGAGTCAAGAGGTATCAGAGCTAGTTGACATTTGGATTTAAGTTTTGCATGTTAACTAGGGAAAAGCTACAACGTTGTGAAGGTGATCTTGTTGAAGAGAATCCATTAATTGGATTGAGAAAGATATCTTCTCACACTGAGAAGATGACATCGGAAGAGGGACTTTCTCAGGATGAGAAAGAGTTTCGAAAAACTTTCTTTTCCATGTCGAAGATGATGAAAGTTTTGTATGAAGATTACTTGGAACATAAGAAACCAGTTTTGGGTGGATCTTCAAAGGGAAAAAGTGAAGAAGGAGAGGATCCTCCTCAGATTCCTCCTTCACCTCCATCATCACCTCTTTCTTCTTCAAGTTCAAGTTCTAAATCCAATGCAAAGAAACATGTTCATAAACATAAGAATGAAATTCCATTATTAAAACTTGATGTTAAATTTGAGTTACCCATATATGATGGTGAAGTTAATGCAGAGAGACTTGACAATTGGGTTAGGAAGATGGAGGTTTACTGTAGTGTTCAACAAATCAAGTATGAGGCCACACAAATCAAGTTGGCATCTTTGAGACTTGCAGGTACAACTCTCATTTGGTGGCAAAGTAGGTTTCAAAACATAACGCAACAAGTGGGTAATGTATTTCCATCATGGAAAAGTTTCATTTATACACTTAGGAAACAATTCCATCCTTTGGGTTATAAAGAAAAAGAATTAATTGAATGGCAATTTTTAAAACTAAGAAAAGGATAAACAATGCAAAAGTATACATATGGATTTCAAAAAATGGCATTGATGTTAGATATCCCTTTACATACACAGGAAACCCTTATGAAGTATATAGGAGGTTTATCTGCACACTTTAGAAACACTATATTCATGTTTGGACCCACTAACCTTGATGAGGTTTTGTTCAAGTGACATACATTGAAGTAGGGAAAGCAAGTGTATCAGAGGAATTGTCTTCCAGGAAAGAGGACAAAAGGAAGTGGACATGAAAATAGGCAAGTGCAGTGGCAAGAAAGGAAGAGAGGCCCTCTTGCAAGAATTGGAAGAAAGAGGGGCATGATGAGGACAGTTGTTGGCAGTTGCATCCCGATAAGAGGCCAAAGTGGTTCAAGGAAAAGAAAGGGAGGCAAACAGTTGCAGCGACAACAATACCCACAGACTTGGGATCAGATTTAGGGGATGAATCAAAGGTCTCATTGGTTGGTATGAAAAGCACAATTGGTGAAGGCATTGATTGTAGAAGTAAATTGTTTCATATAAGGGTAATCATGCGACACACTAAGATAGACACATTAATTAACAATGGATCTCAATCTAATCTAATATTAGAAGAATTGGTTAAGCAATTGGGGTTAAAAACAGAAGTACAACATAAGCCTTACACACTTAAATGGATAAGCAATCATCATCAAATGCACATAACAAAGAAATGCACAATCAAATTTGCAATTTCATCTAAGTATGTGGACGAGGTAACATGTGATGTAGTGCCATTAAGAGAATGTGGAATGGTCTTAGGTAGTCCATATTTATATGATCGAAAGACAATCTTCTATAGGACAAATAATCAATATCAATTAACCAAAGTAGGTCAAGATTATATGGTTCATGCTCATCATGTTAAGGCAAATAAAACCCTTCAAACAATGGAACAATTAAAGAAGGCAGTTCAAGCAAGCAACAAACCAATACTTGTTTCAAATGAAGTAATAGATCTTAAGCAAGAACATGAAATGATTTTTGAATGGAAAATCAATCACAAGTTGCTTCAAGATAAGCTCATGCCGTTCAAATATTATAAGTACATTAGCTCATTTGTAGTCATTTTTGATGCTATCATTAGTATTGTTGTCTACATGGATGATAGTGGCTTTAGTAAAATGTGACAGGGTTCAAATGGCTAACAATATGATGTCAGTTGTCATGATTGTGTTACCATTGATCTTGATGAGACAGGTCCACAAGACAAAGTTTAGAGACAGAGGACAAGCCAGGTGGCCTATCCCGAGCTTGTTGATTGGTCAATAACCTTTTGGGGATAGTGGGGACGTGTGATCCATAATTGGATCCAGGAGGCTTCCTAGGTCTAGGAAAGGTTAAAAAATGAAAGTTATCAGAATCGGATGAAACCAAATCCATTGCGTCCGGCTCATCGCACTGATTTCATCCATATATTTATTTTCTCAAACATGCGTCGTATGCGAGAGTTATCACACTTTGACGTTTTTTCCAAACAAGCAAATAGTCAACGCTGACGTTAGCATGACATCATGCTGACATCATTATGACATCATGCTGATGTGGCAGTGTGACACATGGTAGAGGCACAATGGTCTCCATACAGTTGACATGAACTAACCAAAATGTGACACGTGTCACCACTGGAAGGGTGACACGTGACACGTTCGTACTGGTGCCACATGGCCCCACAGTATGGTGACACATGGCAGGGTACGACGATGACTGGGTAGACAATTGGTAGGTACAACGTTGACACATGGTCGAATAGAAAACTGACATGTGGCATAAAAAAATCAGCAATTGGAGGGGTGCCACGTGGCACCCATGGATAGGCTTGTTCACTATGTGCAAAAAATTATGGTCTCTACCGGAATGGAACCGGAGACCTCTCCTCCAATCTCAGTGCTTTCAAAAAGGGACAAGTACCATCGCGCCATGGGTGTTGCTTACAATATGATGTCATATTAAATGTATTTAAAGTTGAAATATGCTCTAAATGGAGGCAGAAAGGGCCGGGGCTAGGCCCCAGCCCACGGTTTATGTAGTCGCATATGCCCACACCCAAAACACAAGCGCTTCACTCCAACTAATGCACAGGTGCGAGGGACATAGGATCCAGAGCAAGTATTTCTTGCACCCGATGCCATAAGACCAGGGCTGGAACCGCAGACTGGGCACATATATAAGGTGTGGTTTTATGCGTTTTGCGCAATGTGACCTATGCTTACAGAAGAGGGGCCAGCGCACAACCCTTTGGGCTGGCGCTTGGCCACATGTCTCTTCATGTGACCTATTCAAGGGCGTGCACGCAGGGTATGAGGGCTAAGCCCATAATTAAACCAAAGTGTGTTTTTTACCCTATGTTGATGGATTTTAATTGATTTTTGGCCTGTTAATAGATGATCTTGCCCATTATTGGGGGATATTTGGCTCTTTTTGAGGCCAAATTTTGGGAGGAAGTTGAGGGATGATAACCAACTACAGGCCTATATAAACCAGACCTTCTTGAGGCCATGGAAGGATAGTCAAAGTAGAGTTATGTTGAAGGAAAGTCAAGCCAAAGCCATTTTTATGTAGGGAAGTTGTTGAGGAGCGCACCTTTGCGGGCCATTTCTGGGAGCTCCGATCGTCCATTTTGAGTGTCGTTTCTTCTGTTTAGTTCTAGAGATCTGGGAGAACAAGAAAAGATCATTATTGAAACCTTATGGGACTGATGTGATGTACTAATTGAGCTTTGAACAAAAATAAATAAGCCTCACCCACTGAGACAAAGGCTTGGAGACGTAGGTGAGATTGCCGAACTCCGTTATCACTTCTCTTGTTATGGTTTGCTATTCTTATTGCTTTATATCAGTTTTGTATATGTGTTTAAGGCTATGATATATTCTCATATCTTCTTCCTCTTTCATTAAGCTTCTTAAATGGTTATTAAATGCATGCATAATAACTCAACAACAATCATTAAAAGATCTTTGCGGATTAAGTGGTATCAGAGCTAGTTGACATTTGGATTTGAGTTTTGCATTTTAACCAGGGAAAAGGTACAACATAGTGAAGGCGATCTTGTTGAAGAGAATCCATTAATTGGATTGATAAAGAGAGCCTCTCACACTGAGAAGATGGCATTGGAAGAGGGATTTTCTCAAGATGAGAAAGTGTTTCGAAAAGCTTTCTTTTCCATGTCGGAGATGATGAAAGTTTTGTATGAAGATTACTTGGAATGTAAGCAACCAGTTTAGGGTGGATCTTCAAAGGGAAAAAGTGAAGAACGAGAGGATCCTCCTCAGATTCCTCCTTCACCTCCATCATCACCTCCTTCTTCTTCAAGTTCAAGTTCTAAATCCAATGCAAAGAAACATGTTCATAAACATAAGAATGAAATGCCATTATTAAAACTTGATGTTAAATTTGAGTTACCCATATATGATGGTGAAATTAATGCAGAGAGACTTGATAATTGGGTCAGGCAGATGGAGGTTTATTGTAGTGTGCAATAGATCAAGTATGAGGCCACACAAATCAAGTTGGCATCTTTGAGACTTGCACGTACAACTCTCATTTGGTGGAAAAGAAGGTTGCAAAACAAAACACAACAAGTGGGTAATGTATTTGCATCATGGCAAAGTTTCATTTATGCACTTAGGAAGCAATTATATCCTTTGGGTTGTAAAGAAAAATAAATAATTGAATGACAATCTTTAAAACTAAGAAAATGACAAACAATGTAAGAGTTTACATATGTCTTTAAAAAAATGGCATTGATGTTAGATATCCCTTTACATACACAGGAAACCCTTATGAAGTATATGGGAGGTTTACCTGTACATATTAGAAACACTGTATTCATGTTTGGACCCACTAACCTTGATGAGTTTTTTGTTCAAGCGACATACATTGAAGCAGGGAAAGCAGGTGTATCAGGGGAATCGTCTTCCAGGAAAGAGGACAAAAGGAAGTGGACATTCAAAACGACAAGTTCAATGGTGAGAAAGGAAGAGAGGTCCTCTTGCAAGATTTGGAAGAAAGAGGGGCATGATGAGGAATGTTTTTGGTAGTTGCATCTCGAGAAGAGGCCAAAGTGGTTCAAGGAAAAGAAAGGGAGGCAAACAATTGCAGCAACAACAAGACCCATAGACTTGGGATTGGATTCAGGTGATGAATCAAAGGTCTCATTGGTTGGTATGACAGGTAAAATTGGTGAAGGATTTGAGTGTATAATTAACTTGTTTCATATAAGGGTAATCATGCGACACACTAAGATAGACACATTAATCGACAGTGGATCTCAATCAAATCTAATATCAAAAGAATTGGTTAAGCAATTGGGGTTAAAAACACAAGTACGTCATAAGCCTTACACATTTAAATGGATAAGCAATCATCAAAAAATGCACATAACAAAGCAATGCACAATAAAATTTGAAATTTCATCTAAGTATGTGGACAAGGTAACATGTGATGTAGTTCCATTAAGAGAATGTGGAATGGTCTTAGGTAGTCCATATTTATATGATCGAAAGGCAATCTTATACATGACAAAGAATCAATATCAATTCACCAAAGCAGGTCGAGATTATGTGGTTCATTCTCATCATGTTAAGGCAAATAAAACTCTTCAAACAATGGAACAATTAAAGAAGGCAGTTCAAGCAAGCAACAAACCAATAATTGTTTCAAATGAAGTAATAGATCTTAAGCAAGAACACAAAATGATTGTAGAATGGAAAAGCAATCACAGGTTGCTTCAAGATAAGCTCATGTTGTACAAATATTATAAGTACATTAGCTCATTTGAAGTCATATTTTTGATGCTATCATTAGTATTTTTGTCTACATGGATGATAGTGGCTTCAGTAAAATGTGACAGGGTTCAAACGGCTAACAATATGCTGTTAGTTGTCATGATTGTGTTACAGTTGATCTTGATGAGACAGGTGAGTAGGACAGAGTTCAGAGACAGAGGACAAGATGGGTGGCCTATCCTGAGCTTGTTGACTGGTTAGTAACCTTTTGGGGACCAAAAGGTCCTTTAGTGGGGAGGTGTGATCCAAAATCGGATCCAGGAGGCTTCCTAGGTCCAGAAAAGGCTCAAAAATGAAAGTTCTTAGAATCTGATAAAACCAATTCCATTTCGTTCGGCTCATCGTGCTGATTCCAGCCATATATTTACTTTCTCAAACGAGCACAGTATGCGAGAGTTATCACACTCTGACCATTTTTCCAAACATGCAAAAAGAAAACAGGCAAAAAGTCAACGTTGCCGTCAACATGACATCATGATGACCTCATCATGCTGACATGGTAGCATGACACGTGGTAGAGGCACAATCGGATACATACAATTGACATGGACCAACCAAAATGTGACACGTGTCACCAATGGAAGGGTGACATGTGGCATCGTATAGGTGCCATGTGGCCCCACAGTACAGAGACACATGACAGGGTACAACGCTGACACATGGTCGAATAGAAAACTGACACGTGGCATCATAAATCAATAATTGGATGGGTTCCACGTGGAACCCATGGATAGGCTTGTTCACTATGTGGAAAAGTTTATGGTCTCTACCAAAATTGAAGCGGAGACCCCTCCTCCAAGCGTAACGCTTTCTCAAAGGGATGAGTACCATCGCGCCTTGGGTGTTTCTTATGATATGATGTCATATTAAATGTATTTAAAGTTGAAATATGTTCTAAATGGAGGCAGAAAAGGCTGGGGCTAGGCCCCAACCCACGGTTTATGTAGCCGCATATGCCCACACCCAAAACACAAGCGCTTCACTCCAACTAATGCACGGGCGCTGGGGCCACAGGATCTGGAGCTAGTCTTTGGCACACTCGATTCCATAAGACCAGGGATGGAACCACATATTGGGTGCATATATAGGGTGCGGATTTATGCGTTTTGCGCCATGTGACCTATGACTACGGAAGAGGGGCCAACGCACAACCCTTTGGGATGGCACTTGGCCACATGTATCTTCATGTGACCTATTCAAGGGCACGCGCATAGAGTATGAGGGGATAATCCCTGTAATTAAACCAAAGTGGATTTTTTAACCTATGTTAATGGATTTTAATTGATTTTTGGCTTGTTAATAGAGGATTTTTCCCATTATTGGGGGACATTTGGCTCTTTTTGAGGCCAGATTTTGGAAGAAAGTTGGGGGATGATAACCAACGTCAGGGCTATATAAACCAGGCTTTCTTGAGGCCATGGAAGGACAGTCAGAGCAGAGTTATTCTGAAGGAAATCGAAGCCAAATCCTTTGTTATGTAGGGAAGCTGTTGAGGAGCTCACCTTTGCGGGCCATTTCTAGGAGCTCCGGTCATACATTTTGAGTGTTGTTTCTTTTGTTTGGTTCTAGAGATCCGGGAGAACAAGACCAAATCAATCTTGAAGCCTTATGGCACTGCTGTGATGTACTAATTGTGCTTTGAACTAAAATAAAGAAGCCTCACCCACTTAGACAAAGGCCCGGAGACATAGGCGAGATTACCGAACTCTGTTATTACTTCTCTTGTTATGGTTTGCTGTTCTTATTGCTTCATCTCAGTTACATATATGTGTTTAAGGATGTGATATATTCTCATATATTCTTCCTCTTTAATTAAGCTTCTTAAATGGTTAATAAATACATGCATAATAACTCAACCACAATCATTAAAAGATCTTTGCGGATCAGGTGGTATCAGAGCTAGTTGACATCTGGATTTGAGTTTTGCATGTTAACTGGGAAAAATCTACAGCATGGTGAAGGTGAGCTTGTTGAAGAGAATCCATTAATTGGATTGAGAAAGAGAGCTTCTAACATCAAGAAGATGGCATCGAAAGAAGGACTTTCTCAGGATGAGAAAGAGTTTCGAAAAGCTTTCTTTTATATGTTTGAGATGATGAAAGTTTTGTATGAAGATTACTTGGAACGTAAGAAACCAGTTTTGGGTGGATCTTCAAAGGGAAAAAGTGAAGAAGGAGAGGATCCTCCTCAGATTCCTCCTTCACCTCCATCATCACTTCCTTCTTCTTCAAGTTGAAGTTCTAAATCCAATGCAAAGAAACATGTTCATAAACATAAGAATGAAATGCCATTATTAAAACTTGATGTTAAATTTGAGTTACCCATATATGATGGTGAAGTTAATGCAGAGAGACATGACAATTGGGTCAGGCAGATGGAGGTTTACTATAGTGTGCAATAAATCAAGTATGAGGCCACACAAACCAAGTTGGCATCTTTGAGACTTGCAGGTACAACTCTCATTTGGTGGAAAAGAAGGTTGCAAAACATAACACAACAAGTGGGTAATGTATTTACATCATGGAAAAGTTTCATTTCTGCACTTAGGAAGCAATTATATCCTTTGGGTTATAAATAAAGAGCATTAATTGAATGACAATCTTTAAAACTAAGAAAAGGACAAACAGTGCTAGAGTATACATATGGCTTTCAAAAAATGGCATTGATGTTAGATATCCCTTTACATACACATGAAACCATTATGAAGTATATAGGAGGTTTACTTGCACATATTAGAAACACTGTATTCATTTTTGGACCCACTAACCTTGATGAGGTTTCTGTTCAAGTGACATATATTGAAGCAGGGAAAGCAGGTGTATCAGGGGAATCGTCTTCCAGGAAAGAGGACAAAAGGAAGTGGACAGGCAAAAAGGCAAGTTAAATGGCGAGAAAGGAAGAGAAGCCCTCTTGCAAGCATTGGAAAAAAGAGGGGCATGATGAGGAATGTTTTTGGTAGTTGCATCCCGAGAAGAGGCCAAAGTGGTCCAAGGAAAAGAAAGGGAGGCAAACAGTTGCAGCGACAACAAGACCCACAAACTTGGGATTGGATTCAGGTGATGAATCAAAGGTCTCATTGATTGGTATGATAGTTAAAATTGGTGAAGGCATTGATTTTACGAGTAACTTGTTTGATATAAGGGTAATCATGCGACACACTAAGATAGATGCATTAATTGACAGTCGATCTCAATCTAATCTAATATCAAAAGAATTGGTTAAGCAATTGGGGTTAAAAACACAAGTACATCATAAGCCTTACACACTTAAATGGATTAGAAATCATCATCAAATGCACATAACAAAGCAGTGCACAATCAAATTTGCAATTTCATCTAAGTATGTAGATGAGGTAACATGTGATGTAGTTCCATTAAGAGAATGTGGAATGGTCTTAGGTAGTCCATATTTATATGATCTAAAGACAATCTTCTACAGGACAAAGAATCAATATCAATTAACCAAAGCAGGTCAAGATTATGTGGTTCATGCTCATCATGTTAAGGCAAATAAAACTCTTCAAACAATGGAACAATTAAAGAAGGCAGTTCAAGAAAGAAACAAACCAATAATTATTTCAAATGAAGAAATAGATCTTAAGCAAGAATAAGAAATGATTGTTGAATGGAAAATCAATCACAGGTTGCTTCAAGATAAGCTCATGTCGTGCAAATATTATATTACATTAGCTCATTTGCAGTCATATTTTTAATGCTATCATTAGTATTGTTGTCTACATGGATGATAATGGCTTCAGTAAAATGTGACAGAGTTCAAATGACTAACAATATGATGTTAGTTGTCATGATTGTGTTAGAGTTGAACTTGATGAGACAGGTGCACATGACAGAGTTACGAGACAAAGGACAAGGCGGGTGGCCTTTCCTAAGCTTGTTGACTGGTTAGTAACCTTTTGGGGACCAAAAGGTCCTTTAGTGGGGAGGTGTGATCTAGAATTGGATCTAGGAGGTTTCCTAGGTCCAAAAAAGGCTCAAAAATCAAAGTTCTCAGAATCAGATGAAACCAATTCCATTGCATCTGTCTCGTCGCGCTGATTCCGACCATATATTTACTTTCTCAAACGAGTGTCGTATGCGAGAGTTATCACACTCTGACGATTTTGCCAAACAAGCAAAAAGTCAACAGACAAAAAGAAACGTTGATGTTAGCATGACATCATCATGTTGGCATTGCAGAGGCAGAGTGGGCTCCATACAATTTACATGGATTAACCAAAATGTGACACGTGTCACCATTGGAAGGGTGACACATGGCACGCTCATAAAAGTACCACGTGGCGTCACAATACAGTGACACGTGGTAGGGTATGACGCTAACTAGGAAAACAGTTCAAAGGTACAACAATGACACATGGGTGATTAACAAATTGACACATTGCATCAGAAATCAACAAATGGAGGGGTTTAACATGGCATCCATGGATAGGCTTGTTCACTATGTGCAAAGATTTATGGTCTCCACTAAAATCGAACCAAAGACCTCTCCTCTAAGCTCAACACTTTCACATTGGGTCGAGTACCATCGCACCATGGGTGTTGCTTATGATATGATGACATAATAAATGTATTTAAATTCAAAATATGTTCTAAATCGGGGTGGAAAGGGCTGGGGCTAGGCCCCAGCCCATGGTTTATGTAGCCGCATATGCCCACACCCAAAACACAAGCACTTCAGTCCAAATAATACACGGGTGTGGGGGCCACAAGATCCGGAGCTAGTCTTTGGTGCACCCGATGCCATAAGACCAGGGCTGGAACCACAGACTGACGCATATATAGGGCATGATTTTATGCATTTTGCGCCATGTGACCTATGCCTACGGAAGAGGGGCCAACACACAACCCTTTGGGCTGGCGCTCTGCCACATGTCTCTTCATGTGACCTATTTAAGGGTGCGCACATAGGGTATGAGGGGACAAACCCTATAATTAAACCAAAGTGGGTTTTTACCCTATGTTAATGGATTTTAATAGATTTTTGGCCTGTTAATAGAGGATTTTGCCTATTATTGGGGGATATTGGGCTCTTTTTGAGGCCAGATTTTGGGAGGAAGTTGGGGGATGATAACCAAATTCAAGCCTATATAAACCAAGCATTATTTAGGCCATGGAAGAATAGTTAGAGCAGAGCTATGCTGAAGGAAAGCCAAGCCAAAGCCATTTTTATGTAGGGAAGTTGTTGAGGAGCGCACCTTTGCAAGCCATTTCTGGGAGCTCCGGTCAC
Source organism: Picea abies (assembly GCA_900067695.1). NCBI lineage: Eukaryota > Viridiplantae > Streptophyta > Pinopsida > Pinales > Pinaceae > Picea > Picea abies. The sequence goes on along the minus strand of CBVK0101124140.1, from coordinate 4,922 downwards.
CCATTTTGAGTGCCATTTCTTCTATTGGGTTCTAGAGATCTGGGAGAAAAAAACTAGATCAATATTAAATCCTTATGGAACTACTATGATGTACTAATTGAGCTTTGAAAAAAAATAAAGAAGCGTCGCCTACTAAGACAAAGGCCCGGAGACGTAGGCGAGATTGTCGAACTCCGTTATCACTTCTCTTGTTATGGTTTGCTATTCTTATTGCTTCATTTCAGTTCTGTATATGTGTTTAAGGATATGATATATTCTCATATCTTCTTCCTCTTTCATTAAGCTTCTTAAATGGTTAATAAACACATGCATAATAACTCAACCACAATCATTAAAAGATATTTACGGTTTAAGTGGTATTAGAGCTAGTTGACATTTGGATTTGAGGTTTGCATGTTAACTAGGGAAAATATACAACATGGTGAAGGCAAGCTTGTTCAAAAGAATCATTAATTGGATTGATAAAGAGAGCTTCTCACACCGAAAAGATGGCATCGAAAGCGAGACTTTCTCAGGATGAGAAAGAGTTTCGAAAAGCTTTCTTTTCTATATTAGAGATGATGAAAGTTTTGTATGAAGATTACTTGGAACGTAAGAAACCAGTTTTGGGTGGATATTTAAAAGGAAAAAGTGAAGAAGTAGAGGATCCTCCTCAGATTCCTCCTTCACCTCCATCATCACCTCCTTCTTCTTCAAGTTCAATTTCTAAATCCAATGCAAAGAAACATGTTCATAAACATAAGAATGAAATGCCATTATTAAAAATTGATGTTAAATTTGAGTTACCCATATATGATGGTGAAGTTAATGCAGAGAGACTTGACAATTGGGTCAGACAGATGGAGGTTTATTGCAGTGTGCAACAGATCAAGTATGAGGCCACACAAATCAAGTTAGCATCTTTGAGACTTGCAGGTACAACTCTCATTTGGTGGAAAAGCAGGTTGCAAAACATAACACAACAAGCGGGTAATGTATTTCCATCATGGCAAAGTTTCATTTCTGCACTTAGGAAGGAATTATATCCTTTGGGTTATAAGGAAAAAGAATTAATTGAATGACAATCTTTAAAACTAAGAAAATGACGAACAATGCAAGAGTACATATGGATTTCGAAAAATGGCATTGATGTTAGATATCACTTTACATACATAAGAAACCCTTATGAAGTATATAGGAGGTTTACCTGCACATATTGGAAACACTGTATTAATGTTTGGACCCACTAACCTTGATGAGGTTTCTGTTCAAGTGACATACATTGAAGCAGGGAAAGCAGGTGTATAAGGGGAATCGTCTTCCAAGAAAGAGGACAAAAGGAAGTGGATAGGCAAAAAGGAAAGTTCAGTGGCGAGAAAGAAAGAGAGGCCCTCTTGTAAGAATTGGAAGAAAGAGGGGCATGATGAGGATATTTTTTGGCAGTTGCATCCCTAAAAGAGGTCAAAGTGGTTCAAGGAAAAGAAAGGGAGGAAAACAACTGCAGCGACAACAAGACCCATAGACTTGGGATCGGATTCAGGTGATGAATCAAAGGTCTCATTGGTTGGCATGACAAGTAAAATTGGTGAAGGCATTGATTGTAGAAGTAACTTGTTTCATATAAGGGTAATCATGTGACACACTAAGATAGACACATTAATCGACAATGGATCTCAATCTAATCTAATATCAGAAGAATTGGTTAAGCAATTGGGGTTAAAAACACAAGTACATCATAAGCCTTACACACTTAAATAGATAAGCAATCATCATCAAATGCACATAACAAAGAAATGCACAATCAAATTTGCAATTTCATCTAAATATGTGGACGCGGTAACATGTAATGTAGTTGCATTAAGAGAATGTGGAATGGTCTTAGGTAGTCCATATTTATATGATCGAAAGGAAATCTTCTACAGGACAAAGAATCAATATCAATTAGCCAAAGCAGGTCAAGATTATGTGGTTCATTCTCATCATGTTAAGGAAAATAAAAGTCTTCAAACAATGAAACAATTAAAGAAGATAGTTCAAGCAAGCAACAGACCAATAATTGTTTCAAATGAAGTAATAGATCTTAAGCAAGAACAAGAAATGATTGTAGAATGGAAAATCAATCACAGGTTGCTTCAAGCTAAGCTCATGTCATGCAAATATTATAAGTACATCAGTTCATTTGCAGTCATATTTTTGATGCTATCATTAGTATTGTTGTCTACATGGATGATAGTGGCTTTAGTAAAATGTGACAATGTTCAAATGGCTAACAATATGCTGTTAGTTGTCATGATTGTGTTACAGTTGATCTTGATGAGACAGGTGCATAGGACAGAGTTCAGAGACAGAGGACAAGCCGGGTGGCCTATCCCAAGCTTTTTGACTGGTCAGTAACCTTTTGGGGACCAAAAGGTCCTTTAGTGGGGAGGTGTGATCTAGAATCGGATCTAAGAGGCTTGCTAGGTCAAGAAAAGACTAAAAAATGAAAGTTCTGAGAATCAGATGAAACCAATTCCATTGCGTCCGGCTCATCGCGTTGATTCCAAACATATATTTACTTTATCAAATGGGTGCTGTATGAGAGAGTCATCGCACTTTGACCGTTTTTCCAAACATGCAAAAAGTCAACAGGCAGAAAGTTAACGCTGACTTCAGCATGAAATCATCATGCTGACGTGAAAGAGGCATAGTGGGCTGTGTACAATTGACATGGATTAACCAAAATGTGACATGTGTCACCACTGGAAGGGTGACATGTGGCACACTCATACATGTGCCACATGGTGTCACAGTATGGTGACACATGGCAGGGTACGACACTGACTAGGAAGACAGTTGGCAGGTACATTGCTAACACATGGGCGATCAATACACTGACACATGGCATCAGAAATCAACAAATGGAGGGGTGCAACGTGGCACCCATGGATAGGCTTGTTCAGTATGTGCAAAGATTTACGATCTCCACCAGAATCGAACCAGAGACCTCTCCTCTAAGCTCAATGCTTTCACAATGGGCTGAGTACCATCGCGCCATGGGTGTTTCTTATGATATGATTTCATAATAAATGTATTTAAAGTTAAAATATGTTCTAAATCAGGGAGGAAAGGGATGGGGCTAGGCCCTGGCCCATGGTTTATGTAGCCGCATACACCCACACCCAAAACACAAGCGCTTCACTCCAACTAATGTACGAGCGTGGGTGCCACGGGATATGTAGCTAGTCTTTGGCACACCCGATGCCATAAGACCAGGGCTAGAACCACAGACTAGGCGCATATATAGGGCGCAATTTTATGCATTTTGCTCCATGTGACCTATGCCTACGGAAGAGAGGCCAACGCACAACCCTTTGGGCTGGAACTTGGCCACATGTCTCTTCATGTGACCTATTCAAGGGAGCACATGCAGGGTATTGTTAGGACCCCAAAATATCCTTTTTTCACTATATCTTTTGCTCATTCAACCTTACCATTTCTATGTTGAATGCTTACTAAATTTTTTCTAATACCCTTTTTCCCAAGGTATGAATCATTGATATTGCTTTTATATTTTATTCACTTAACATGTTTGATTGGTAGCGTTTCTCATATTTTACCCATGAATGCTCAACTAATGATTAAAATGTGTAGAACAACCAAGTATTGAAGAAAAATCCTTTCTGTTACACCGACTGTTTTAGCTGTGCACCAACTCTGCATGCTGTTACACAACTACATCAACTGCGCAACTTTTTTAGAAGCTGTTACACCCATTGCAACAGATGTCCACTGATCCTGGAAGCTAGTCTATCATGTAAATTCGAACCCTGAAGACCAATCCTCAAAGATGTTACACGTTTTTGCTCATGTTGGCGATGAAGACCATTTGACAGATTTTGTAATGATAACATATCCCTGATATCATACAAACAGCTTAAGAATCTCTGATTCTCAAGGTCTTTATGAGTTCGTTTTAACTGAATGACTCTGTCTTTAAATAGAAGAGCTTTTGTAATCATTGGTACCGAATATTAGCTATGGAACAAAGAGTGAACAAAGAGCATATTGTTTCTGAACCCCTTTTGTGAATTAATAAAGAAGTTAATTGAGTTTGTTTAACCTACTATAGCCTATTTTTGAGTGGATTCAGTGAGAAGGAAAGGGCCCACCTTCCTCACAGACTCCCCTTTGTTTTGATGTTTTAGATTAAATTGCTTTGATTTGGATGATTTATCTATTTATCATTTCTAGTATGCATTTGTTTTTACTGTCAGTTCCTTTTTGTTAAATGTGCATAAATGTGCCTCATGAGAGTTAGAATCAATTGTTGAATACTGCTGGAGGGTTGCTTTCCCTTTTTTGCATTAGATTAAAATCTCTGTTTTCAAGCAAAAGAAAATAAAATTGTGAATTCCCTTTCTGCAATTAAGTAGGTTTCCTTTCAACAATTAGTACAAAGCTTCTTTCTGAAGGAGTGATATAGAAAATTAGGATAGATTAGATAATCCAGGATTCTTATACACCCATCAATTTAGGTTT
>CBVK0101124137.1:0-16025 GCA_900067695.1 Picea abies | reverse complement strand
CTTGTTGACTTTTCAACACTCCCTCTCAACAAGAAAGGGATTATCCTTCACCCCAATCCTGTCTCTATGAAATTCAAATTTTCTCCCGGTGAGCGCCTTCGTCAGAATGTCTGCATCCTGATCTTCCATAGGAATGTATTGAAGCAACATGATATTCCACTGCACACAATCTCTGAGATGATGATACCGGATATCTATATGCTTAGATCTGTCATGAAACACAGGATTAATCGAGAGTTTAATACAACTCTGATTATCACAATAAATCACTGTTGGATCTAAGTGAGAACCAAACAAACCAACCAAGATCTTCCTCATCTAGATAGCCTCACATGCAGCTTGGCTCGCTGCCATGTATTCCGCTTCCGCTGAACTAAGTGCCATGGATCTTTGTTTCCTGCTGTACCAAGAAACAACTGTAAATCCGATACTAAAGATCCCTCCTGATGTGCTCTTTCTGTCCGTTGGGCTGCCTGCCCAATCTGCATCCATGAAGCCATGAAACTTCACCTCAACCGTCTGTCTATACCATAATCCATACTCAGATGTGCCCTTCATATATCTCAGGACATTCTTCCCGGCCTTCCAAAAGAGTTTGGTAGGCTTAACCATCTCTTGACTTAGCTGGTTAACCGCATAGCAAATGTATGGCCTCGTGTTCACTAAATAAATTAGCAAACCCACTAACTGTCGATAGATAGTAGCATCCACTACCTCTCCAGAAGTAGCATCCTCTTTCCTCCAGTTTCCTGGAAGAGGAGTATCCATGGGTTTGCAGCCCTCCATGTGAAACTTACCCAGTATCTCTCTTGCATACTTTCCTTGAGACACAAAAAGTTCACCATCTCGCTGCCATATTTCCAAACCAAGGAAATAATGAAGAAGGCCCAAATCCTTCATCACAAACTCCTTTGCAAGGTCCTCCTTGCATGAGTGTATCAACTGCTCATCACCAGTAAGTATTAAATCATCAACATAAAGCACAATGATCAAAATCTTACCCTCCACCAAAAACTGGTATAGGTTTGCATCCGCTTCACTTTTGGTGAAGCCCAATCCGGTGAAATAGCTGTCTATCCTAGTGTACCAAGCACGAGGTGCTTGCTTCAGCCCATACAATGCTCTCTTGAGTCTGCACACATGCGAATCTCTGTCAAAGGTATCAAAACCTTCTGGCTGCTCAATGTACACTTCTTCCTCAATGATCCCATTGAGGAATGTAGTTTTTACATCCATCTGATGAATGCGCCAGCCCATCTGTGCTAAGAGTGAAAGGATGGATCTTATGGAAGAGTACCTTGCGACAGGTGCAAAGGTCTCACCATAATCTATCCCCTCGATCTGTGAAAATCCCCGGGCCACAAACCTGGACTTGTATTTATCCACACTCCCATCAGTAGCTTGCTTTACCTTGTAGATCCATCTGGAACCTACCACTGATTTATCAATCGGTCTTGGGACAATATCCCATACACTATTTTTGACAATGGAGTCATACTCCTCTACCATAGCATCAACCCAAGTGGGGTCCTGTACTGCTTCCTGAAAGGAAGATGGTTCAGTCACAATACATTTTCTCATAAGAGCCATGTATCCAGCAAATCGATCAGGAGACTGTCTCTGCCTGCGCTGTGTGATAGGGGATCCTATATTCTGTGCAGCATCTAGTCTCAATCTTTCAGCTTCCATGGTGCGCTTTCTTCCATTTCTGATGGATGGCTCTTCTTGAGTGGTTTCCTCCACTCTATGAACCTCTTCATGTGGCTGATCCACATCTTGAGACTCATCCTTGGGAACCAACAGTTCCTCTTCTGCATGCAAGTCTAGCTCCCTCTCAAGTGACAACCGCATGGCTTTCCCCTCATCAAATTTTATATCCCATCGCATAACAATCATCTTACTGTTTGGCAAATACACACGATAATTATGGGGTGTTTCTATGTACCCCACAAATATCCCAACTTCAGCAGTCGGTTCCAGCTTCTTCCTGGCATCCTTGTTTACATGCACATAAACAGATGAACCAAAAATTTTCAAATGATAAACATCAGGTTTCTTACCAGTAAAAGCTTCTTCAGGTGTACTCATGCCAAGTACTCTATGAGGACAACGGTTCTGCACATAAACCGCAGTATTGCATGCTTCTGCTCACAAATGCAATGGTAGGCCTTGATCATGCAACATCGCTCGTGCTGCACCCACTATCATTATGTTCTTTCTCTCCGCGACCCCATTTTGTTGTGGGTTATGAGGCACTATGAGTTCTCTTCGAATTCCTTCTCTGCTACAAAATTCTTTGAATTCGTTAGAGATGTATTCTCCACCATTATCGCTCCTTAGAGCCTTCACTTGCTTCCCTGACTCTTTCTCCACCAATGCTTTAAACTCACAGAACTTTGAGAATGTTTGATCCTTCTTTTGCATGAAGAATATCCAACATTTACGAGAAAATTCATCAACAAAAATAATATAATACCTGTGTTTTGTTGTTGAAGCAACTGAGAATGGCCCACACACATCCGTGTGAATTCTCTCCAGGATCACCGAAGCATAGTTCTCCTTTTCATGAAAGGTGGACTTTGCATACTTCCCCAGGGTGCACCCCTTGCACTGATCTGACTGAGCAAGTGTTCCCCTTGGAAGTCCAGTAGATATTTGTTGCATGATCTTCAAGGCTCCATGATGAAGATGGCCTAATCGCCTATGCCATAATTCGCCCTCATCCCAACTCACCACTGTTTCTGCCTTGCCTATCATGGCACTGCATCCATCTACCTGCAGCATGTAGAGATTCTTAACCCGAATCCCTATCTTCTTGACTTGACCTGTTGTTTTATGTCGCAAGTAGGCTATACCACTGCTAAAAACAACATCATAGGCTCTATCCTCCAACATTGCGTCTGAGACCAAGTTTTTCTTTAGACCTGGAACATGCATAACATTTTTCAATTTAAATGGGTTACCTAACTCCCTCTGAAAGGTAATGGTACCAATACCAGTTGCACTATATTTTCCATCATCGCCCATCTCTATATGCATTCTGAGATCTTTCTCCTGCAAGTCATTGAAGCACTCTTTATCTCCCGTCATGTGGAAGGAAGCGCCACTATCCAAATACCACACTGATTCCGATGCACTTGATGCCATGCATGCGATCAAAATGAATTCAATCTCAAATTGTGAGACAAGAGCCTCACCAGTTGCAGCTCCAGCAACCATCTTGTTCTTCTTCTTCTTCAGACAGTTAGTAGCGAGATGCCGACGTTCGTGACAGTGAAAACACTTCACTTTGGAAAAATCCAGCTTCTTGACTTTAGACTCGAAATTTGATTGGGATTTCTTCCATTTCCCTTTCCTTGCCTTTGCAGTCAAAGAACAATCCTCTTCATCATCACGCTTTGATGAAGATCCATCTCTGGTATTCCTCCTGAACTCCTCTTGCACCAGATCCGACCATAGTCATTCCCAATCCGGTAATTTTTCCCTTCCATTGACAGAGTCTTGATAACTGTGACAACTCTTGGGAAGCCCTAAGAGTGCCAAGCTCACCAAATCATCAGAAGCGACTGTTATTCCCACACTTCCAAGCTCATCCTGACATTGGATAAACTTTGTGAGATATTTTGGAATGGTGTCGCCTTTCTCCATCTTGATCTTCCCGAGTTTATCTTTTAGTGCCAATTTCCTATGGTCGCTACTTTTTTGGAACAGATCCTTCAAAACCTTCCACATTTCATATGGTGTGGTTTTCCCATGGAGATTTGAGACAATGTGGTCTCATACTCCCTCCAATAGAATCCTCCTCGCCTTTGCTACTTTCTTTTGCCATGCATCAAGATTTGCAGTATTTGTTGCATTCGGCTTAGCAACATCTGCGTCGATGTAACCCTTCAAGCCATTGTCTTCGAGCACTGCCTCCATCTTGGCCTTCCATGCAATGTAGTTAGAGCTGCCCTCGAGTGCAAACTCCAACCTCAAGCCATTGAAAGACATTTTGATCTTGAATCAAGTGTCGCACCAAGAAAATCTAGCAAATTTGAATGTTATCCAACCAAAAACTCAACCCCTTCACTTTCTCCTTGCCCTAGAAGGTTTGCACCCCTCCTAAGAGCAGCATGAAGGGAGTTCGCACCCTACCTGTGAGTACCCTGCGAACTATCCTATTTTTCCCTCACGCTGCTATACTGTCCACCTGAGAGAATGCCTTGTTTTGTTCTCACCCTGCCTGTGTGTAGCCTGAGAGAATGCCCTGTTTTGTTCTCACCCTGCCTGTGTGTAGCCTGAGAGAATGCCCTATTTTGTTCGCACCCTGCCTGTGTGTAGACTGAGAGGTTCGCACTCTGCTCCACTGTAGCCTGTGAACGTTTCTTGAGATGTTTGCACCCTGCTCCACTGTAGACTGCGAACTTTTCTGAGATGTTCGCACCCTGCCTTTGTCTAGGGTGCAAGAATGCAATTATGTTCGCACCTCACTTCCGTCACTCTGTGGCCTCCGTGGCTTTGATACCATGTAGAAAATTCAATACAAATTAATGTATTCTTGCAATTCTCCTGATCTAACAAGTTCTGCTATTGTTAAATACAAAATCGCTTCTACTATTACTTTTGCGAAAGCAATTTAAACCATGATCACAATCATAAGCACAAAGTGAAATATCAATAACACATAACACAATAAGTTTTACCAGGAAAGCGTAAAGCTAAAAACCCCACTATCATATATTATGTATATCATGAATCATGAAACAATCTCATACAAAGCTCTAATCCAAGCGCTCTCAATACAATACAATCGTCTGACACTGTCATACACAAATTAGCAAATACATGCGCCAATTTTCGTGTCCAGACAGCTTGCCTCCTCTACACAAACTCTCCAATCTGAATTCTCACAACGTATTGAATGAATCGTTTGCACATGCTCATAAGCATATCCAATGCATGTGTGAACAAATCACAACTGATAGCCAACTGTCCCTTTCACCTATTATCTCAACTGGTGTCCATTGGAATGACATGCATGTAGTTAACCATGGCAAGTCTTCAGTTGCATGCGAGTTTAACTGATTGTGAATTAAGGAATAGTTAATTCACTAAACTCGCACTAATACAACTAAGCTTAACTCACTTAACTACACTTACAATTCTGTTACAATTCCAAATCACTCAGTTATGAATGAGATAATAGATTAATATTTATTGTCTAATTTAATTAAGGGAAAACTAAATTAGACACATGTTTCTTGTTGACTTTTCAACAATATTTAAGTAAACAGACAAAACTTAAATCCACGGTACTTATTGAGCTTCATGCTACACCCACAGCTGGGAACTCCGAGTTTAACAAAACCTATGACAAGGTCAAAAGTTCTTTTTTCTAGGATGGTATGAAACAAGACATTCGTAATTTTGTGCCTGAATGTGATATGTGTCAATGAAACAAGGGAGAAATAGTCAAATATCCTAGCACACTACAACCGCTTTCGATTCCCCCTACTATTTGGTAGGATATCTCTATGGATTTTATTACAGGCTTACCTAAATCAGGTAATAAATCAGTCATCATGGTGGTAGTTGATCGCCTTTCCAAGTATGCTCATTCATTTGCTCTTCAACACCCATTTACAACATCCACTATGGCTCAACTTTTCATGGATTAGGTCTTCAATCTTCATGGCATGGCACATTCTATTGTTTATGATCACGACCCAACTTTCACCAACAAGTTTTGGCAAGAACTGTTCAAGAAACAAGGCATCCAATTGCATCTCAGTACAACTTATCATCCTTGGACTAATGGTCAAACTAAAGTTGTCAACAAGTGTTTGGAAACATATTTGAGTATTTTTGCATCAAAAAAGGAAAATTAGTGGGCTCAATGGTTACCCCTAGTTGAATGGTGGTACAACACTTCATAGCATAGAGCTACGCGCATGACTTATTTTGAGGCGGTATATGGACAAAATCCACCTTTAGTTCTCTCATATTTACTAGGTGTCTCGAAGGTCGAGGGGGTTGACCAAACACTTACAGCTCAAGAGGCTATTCTTCGTACTCTCAAATATAATTTGGTCATGGCCGATAACTGCATGAAGCAAAAGATAGATCTATGTCTCTATGAATGTCAATTTGGAGAAGGGGTTCAGGTTTTTCTTCGACTACAACCTTACAAGAAAAATTCCCTCAAGGTCGACCATTGTCGGAAGACGACACCCAAATTTTATGGTCCTTATACCATTCTCAAGCATGTGGGACAGGTGACCTATTAGTTAATTTTTCCCAGACATTCTAATCTACATCATGTTTTTCATGTTTCATTTTTAAAGAAGGTGATTGGAACTAACTGCAAAACTCAAACCAACCTTCCCGAGTTGGACGAAGAAGGATCCATTTGGATACAACCACTATCCATTTTGGACCAGCGTGAGCATCTCCTGTGTCAGCGAAACATCAAGGAAGTGTTATTCCAGTGGCAAGATACAACTCCAACAGATGCCACTTGGGAACCAACTACCATTCTGCAACAATTTCTACATCTCAAGCCTTGAGGACAAGGTTGTTTTTAAGGGGGAGGACATGTTAGGGACCTAACCCCTCACATAGGTAGAACAATATATTAATATGTAATAAAGTTCAATATTAATAAGGCCTTTCAATAGGGTATAATAAGTTGAATGTAAGAAGACCTAATAGAAGCTTTCACTTCTAGAAGGATCTTCCTCTAGATGGTTCTTTTGATAGACATATTTAATATAAATAGGAGTCGACGGTATGAGAACCCTAGCTTGGATATTATTGTAATAGAGATCTGATTGACTAGAGGTTTCCCCCTCAAAGAGGCAAGTGAACATTTCTCTCAGAATCAAAGTGCTCTTTCTGGTGTTATTCTGATATCATTTCAGTGTTATTGTGGTGTTGTTTTGGTTACATTGTTGTTTATCTTCCATTTCTAGCATTTTATTTATGATCTGCATACTTTTTATATCTGGAATATTACATCGTTAGTCTACCGAGGACCATGCAGGACATAAAATGGTGTAAAATAGGATCCATTTATGATGATATGATGTCAGATTTATGGTGTGCCCATTGTCGGATAGATGACTACAATTCTGATGACCAATTCAATGAGAGGATATCGTCAGAGGTGTAGTGCCTCCGTCGGACATACTATATCATCAATGAACAACCTTCAACCATGTTCCTGGTGGATATGCAACAAGCCTATAGTGCATCCGATGGAGGTGCTACACCTCCGACGGGCTCCCATCGTCGGTTCAGTTGTCGGAGATCCAACAATGTGAGAATATTAAAAAATAAAAAAGTAAATATATTATATATAAATATTTAAGTAACCTTAGACTTATTGTCTAATCATACTCCTCGAGGAGAGGAATGAAATATTGATATCAACCATCGATCAGTGATCATGTTTATATCAACGATCCCTATTCCTTAATTGAACAAGCGAAGAGATTAAGTTAGCATCGTTGATCAGAATTGAGGGGAGATATAATGAAAAAAAATCAAATCTTGAATCAAAATTGCTTGATCGTTAGTTTTTGGAGGGTTCTCTTTATATATATAAACCTTCATTTGATTTGGTGATGTGTCATTCTAGGATTATCGCATGCACTGGACAAGTTGCTAACATGCCACCATGTTAGAGACGCATGGACCATTGATCACAACGGTTGATTAAAACATGACTGTTGGATCTTCCTTCCATTGGATTCTTAAATGGATAAATATATACTCCTATGATTGAGGATCTATGGCTAGGATTTGGGCATGGGCTTAGAACGGGCTCACAACCCTTTATTTTATGCTGAATTAAGAAAGCCTCGAGCCAAAGAGAATTTTGTGTTAGGCCACAGACCTAGCCCCTAGTCCTGGATAAGTATAAACAATCACAAATATCAAATACTGTGTTCAAGTAACCATTACATAATAGAGGTGTAATGTGCATAGGCTCTGCAAAACCCTAAACCTGCCCAAGACGACGGATCGAACATTGGCCAAAGACCACCAGCGAGATTTTTCGCGAGCGTTTTTTTCTCCTTAATCGGCTCCTTCTGCTACAAGAGGATGAGCGCAGGCGAGGGGGGGCAACCCCCCTCATACCGCAATGTTGCAGCTAATGAAAAATCGGGACCCAAACCAACTCAGCCCGCCTTTGAGCCGCCAGCGCAGATGCGCGAGCAGATCCTAGCCAAGGAGCAAGGCTTCAAAGTGGATATGGACACTGATGCCGGCACATCCCAACCGAAGCAGCCGCGAAGATGGGAACCTGGAAAGTGCATCCCACAAACAGAGAAGCCGCCGCGGTACCTCATCAGCTCAACCAGAGTAGGCGAACATATACAGTTCATGTGGGAACATGCACTCATCGGCAAGTTCTTAGGGCTATGGCCGACTGAACGAGACCTCAACAAATGGATAAAGCACTGGTGGAACCCCAAGGGTGAGTATGAACTCCAACTCAGCTCCAAGGGTTTCTTCACAATCATTCTCTACAACCTAGAAGATAAAGACAGAATCTTTGAAAATGGACCATACTTCTTCAACTCGGCAGGCCTGTTCCTTCGTTTCTGGACCGAAAAATTCTGCCCGGATAAAGAAGACTTCACTATGGCTCCAGTTTGGATCCGACTGTACTCCCTCCCGCAGGAGTTCTGGCTGGAAGAAATTTTAATGGGTATTGGGAACACCCTAGGACAATATGTGAAGGCATCAGAGGCTACCCGACAAAGGAAATATACTTCATACGCCAGGATCTGCGTATATATGAACATATCCAAACCACTTCCTGGTGCAGTAACCCTTGAATATCAGGATGAGGACTGGCTGCAAACCCTGGACTACGAACATATTCCATTCAGATCCCGCAGATGCCATGAACACGACCATCTCTATCGAGACTGCCCTCTACTCAAGCAAGCCACCAAAATAAATGATATCAAGCAGGCAGATGGTTTCACCACAGTTACAGCAAAGAAGAGGAATCCAACCAAGAAGCAATCCATGGATCCCAAACCCAGTATAGCCACCAAAAACCCCTACGAGATCCTTGAGCAACTACCAGAAGAGGATGAGGTGCAAAATCCTCTCAAGCATCCCCAATCGCCGCAGGGGGAGAACATGCAACCCAATCCCCCCCCTCCAAACCATAAAGCCCGCATGGAAGACAGAGACGAGGGGGAAGGGGAAATGCCGATGATTTTGGATGACAGAGAGTTGGCCAGGATCGATCTGGAAAAGCTGGAGGAGGCCCTCAACCAAAAGAACCTGCAAACTCTGCCGGAGGAACAACTTCGCAAAGTCCACAAGGTCTTTCTGAACTCCTCAGCAGGGTCCACCGCTTGCCTTGGCATAGCTCTGGATCAGAACCTTGGCTCGAAAAAAATCCTCCGCGATAGCAAGAGAAGAGGACGTAAACCGGCCCACCAGCTAATCAAGGAGGCTGGGAACCTCCTGATCAACTCAGGACAGATACAGAAGCTCTCGGAGGGATACCTCCACTCCTCACCTCCTTCTTAATGATGAAAATCATATCCTGGAACATAAGAGGCCTGAATGGGAGATCCAAACAAAGGATTCTCCGAGAATGCATTATAGCAGAAAAGCCAGACATACTACTGCTCCAAGAAACCAAATGCAAAGGAGCAGAGCTGGAAGCAATCTTCCATCGCATATGGCGAGAATATAACTCCATCACAATGGACTCCATAGGGACATCGGGTGGCACAGCCATACTATGGAATCCAGCCAACATAACCATCAACAACCCCTTCACAACTTTCAGCACAATCACGGCGCATTACACAATAATGGGCACAAACCAGGAGGGTGCCATCACAAATGTTTACGGCCCCCAAGGGAACTAGGACAAAGACAAATTCATGGAGTGGCTCAAGCTAATCAAGAGTCTGATAACCACCCCAAATTGGATCATCGGCGGCGATTTCAACATGATCACGACACTGGAAGAAAAATCTGGAGGCATCAAAAGACTGGAGCAAGACAGCGGTAAGTTCAAGACTCTCATTGATCACCTTGGCTTAGTTGATATAGAAAATTGTAATGGTACCTTCACTTGGTCCAATCGAAGATCAGGCAATCAACACATTGCCAGCAGATTGGATCACTTTCTAGTAACAGAGGAGATCATGGAATCAGGGGCAACTGTGGAAAGCCGGATACTCCCCAAAGCAGGTTCTGACCACTGGCCACTAAGTCTGTAGATGGACATAGGGGAGCCGCCCAGATATAAGCCTTTTTGCTTTGAAAAATTCTGGCTCTCCCACCCGGACTTCAATCGTCTGGCCAAATCTTGGTGGGAGCAAGCAGAAGTTGACCACGGTACCTGCATGTACAGATTTCAGCAACGATTAAAAAACTTCAAGCAGCAGCTCAAGCGGTGGAACAAAGAAATTTTTGGAAACATCACGTAGAACATAAAGACCATCGAAAGCAGGCTGGAGGAAATTCAAAAAACCTTCATTACAGGGTCCAGAACAGAAGAGCTCATGCAGGAAGAAGAGCAGCTTCAACTACAATTAGAAGAGCGCAGAAAACAAGAGGAAATCTTATGGAGACAGAAGTCCAGAGTGCAGTGGCTTAAAGAGGGGGAAAAAAACACTAAGTTTTTCCACAAAGCCATGATGCATAGAAGGCACATAAACCGGATCGCCCACCTTGAGGACAGCCAGGGAAATCTCATAAGAGAACACGCCAAAATCGAGGAAGAACTGCTCAAATTCTATCAAGACCTTATGAAAGAACCAGTCATTGACAGATCCGAGGCAATCAGAAGGGTCACCAAGCACATACCGATGCTAATCACCCCAGAACAGAACGCGGCCTTAACCCGGCCCATCACCCAGGTAGAGGTCGACCAAGCAGTCAAGACCATGCCTCTTGGAAAAGCCCCAGGCCCGGACGGGTTCACCACGGATTTCTTCCATCACTGTTGGGATCTGATTGGGAAAGAAGTATGGGAAGTAGTAGAGGAGTCGCGGACATCGGGTCTGGTACTGCTAGCTCTCAACGCCACCTTCCTCACGCTTATTCCGAAAGAAGAACGTGTCACCAATCCAAAGCACTTCCGGCCTATATCCCTCTGCAACGTCATCTACAAAATTATCACAAAGGTCATCGCAACCAGGCTCAAACCCATTCTGCCCTTCGTTATCTCCCAGGAGCAGTCAGGGTATGTGGAAGGGAGACAAATAATGGACAGTGTTATCCTGGCACATGAGATCATTCACTCTCTTAAAACTTCAAGAACTCCAGGTATGCTTATAAAACTTGATCTTTCCAAAGCTTTTGACAGGGCCAGCTGGCAATATATTAGGGCAGTCCTAGATGCCTTTGGTTTTGATCAGATGTGGACTAGCTAGATTTTAAATCTTCTCTCCTCAGCCTTCTTCTCCATTCTCGTCAACGGTGTTCCTTCCAAAACCTTTGCGCCCTCTAGAGGAATCAGACAGGGAGACCCCCTCTCCCATTTTCTCTTCATTCTCCTAGCGGAGGGCCTTGGACGCTATCTCAAAGCCGCTGTTACTGAAGGTTCTCTCAAAGGCCTCCCTTTGCACAACCTCCAACCTGCTCTCTCCCACAGTCAATTTGTAGATGATACCCTCCTTCTGAACTCGCCCTCGGTCCAGGAAGCCACCAAGCTACACGCTATTCTCTCAAATTTCTCCGAAGCCTCCGACATGAGTCTCAACCTCGATAAGTCTAAGCTTTTTTTCTTCAACACCCCTGCTCCTGTCCAGCGGCATATCTCCAGACTCTTAGAAATACCTAGGAGCTCCCTTCCATCCAAGTATTTAGGTGTACCTTTAACCGGGGCTGCTACCTCTTCAATTTCCTGGGACAGTCTCCTCCTCTCCATCTCCAATAGAATGCGCAACTGGGCCTTCAGACCCCTCAATTTAGCCTCTCGATTGATTCTTCTCAAGTCTGTCTTGCAGACGCTGCCTACTTACCTCTTCAGGGCCCTGGCAGCCCCAAAGAAAGTCATCAAAGCTATTCGATCCCTGCAAAGAAATTTCCTCTGGCAAGGCCTTCAACCCAAAAAGAAATGGGCTCTAGTCAATTGGGATCAGCTGTGCATGCCCAAATTTAAAGGAGGGCTGGGGCTCCGAGACCCTGGAAAATTAAATCAAGTGATGGGAGCCAAAATTTGGTGGAGATGGCTGAAAAATCCGGCAGCAGCATAGGCACAATTGTGGCAGCGCAAGTACGCCCCTCTCACACCGGAAGACCAGCTAATCAGACACAACAATTGCATACAGGGATCCAACATATGGAACACCGCCTGGAAAAATCGCACCCTGGTTCAGAACCACACTTTCTGGGAAATAAAAGATGGTGGCAGCGCCCTCTTCTGGCAAGACTCATGGCAGCAACTCAAGCCACTGGAATCAATGGAGGAATTAAATGACCTCAAAAGAGCTCTTCACCAGCACACCCCGTCAAAAGTAAAATACTTTTGGGCAGCACATAGCACGCAGCAGCAATGGCGTCGATGGAAACTCTCGCATCAAGAGCTCGACATCCCAGGAAGTCTCGATCTGCAGCACTGGCAAGCCCAAGCCTCCAGCAGGAAAATCCGATATCAAGAAGGGCCGGACGTCCTGCGCTGGGGTACACCCCAGCTGGGGTCTTCACCATCAAGGAAGCTTACTCACTTCAAGCGAACCAACAGGAACCAGAAATAAAGCAGATCTGGAGCAAGGTTTGGAATCCGGTTCTTTGGCCCAAAATCTCCACCTTTCTTTGGCTGGTAGCGCACAACAGAACCCTGACCTGGGACAACCTCCGTAAACGAGGCCTTATAGGACCCTCCTGCTGTGTACTCTGCCTACAGGCAGAGGAAACCAAAGAGCACCTCCTCAACGCCTGCTCCTACAACCAACAGATCTGGGACTATGGAGCGCAACTCATGCGCAAATCCAACCAAAATCGAACCTGCATCAATAGCACAATTGAGAACTGGGATAGCATATCCTTCAAAAACCCCATTTTAAACTGCATCTGGACCTTGTTACCAGGTTTCACACTCTGGCAAATCTGGAAAGAGCGTAACAAGAGAATATTCCATTCCCTTTCCTGTCCACCAGAAATTACCTGGGCAAAAGTCAAATCCCGCATCCAAGAAACCGTCCGAAGCAAGCCTTGGAATGAAGCAGACCAGCTTGGAAGCCCCGCGGAACTCCGCATTCTACAACATTGGCAGCCCACAACCAGCATCCAACATCAGCAAAGTCGCCACCGGGGTCCATCCACTAGTCCCACCATATGGTCCCCCCCTCCAAAGCATTACATTAAAGTCAACTTTGATGGGGCTTCCAGAGGCAACCCGGGGCCGGGAGGCTATGGGGTAGTGATAAGAAATTCGGAAGGGGAAATCCTCGCCTTGGAGGCCGGATACCTAGGAGAAACAACCAACAATGTGGCAGAACTAACAGGGCTCCTCCGAGGACTCCAAAGAGCCATAGCTAAAGGCCACCACAAGATTCTCCTAGAGGGAGACTCCCAAGTAATCATCAGGCTAGCTACAAAAATACTACATGGCAGCAACCCAGACAAGATATCACCAAGCTGGAGACTCCATAGCTTGCTAGCTGAATTCACTCTCCACCTTCAGCCGCACTACAGCATCATCACCTCACATGTGAAACGTGAAGCAAATAAAGTGGCGGATCATCTGGCAAATGAGGCAGTGGACACAGGAGAGGAACTCTTCTGCTGGGAAGGCCAGGGCTCACCAGGCTCAATGGTTCTCAAGCGATGTCAAGATCTCGCCACCAGGGACCTTCACTTCCCGGATGGGGTGACAGGGAGGCTTAATCGACCATGTGGAGGCGAGAGGGAGGACGACGGCATGGAGCTAACCGGCTCGCACCAAAGGCTCATTAATTTTCCATGAATCCACACCAGCGCATTCATAGACGGAGCCTGCCCGCACAAGGGGAAGGTACCCGCACTGAGTTTCAGACATTAATGCCGGGAGAGATGGCGGTGATAATAGCATTTGGTAACATGCTCGGGTGCATTGTTAGCTGGGTCACTCCGGATTGCAGAGAGCTCTTGGGACGCTCTGTCTCGCAGCAGCATTGGCTTCACCACAAGTTTGCTTGCGACCCGCTGCCACCACCGCTCTGCCTGTTCGCATCACCTCGTTGCATAGCCATGCCACGACTCAGAGGGACTCCTCGACGAGGAGCGGCTTGGTATGCAGCCAAGTCGCAAAGAAAACGAAAGGAGTCCATTGAAAAAGCACTGGCAGTGGTTGCCAGGAGAAGAAGAATGAGAGGCAGGGCAATCGTCGAGGAGGAGATTCCGGGTGATGAACAGGACAGCCCTCCTGTGTTTACCTTGTTCACGGCCCCAGAACACCGGAACCCTCGTTCGCAACTTGGTCAGGATAGCACTATAGCAGAAGCAAGTGGGAGTCGCCACCACAACGACGGCGGCAAAGAAGAACCTTATTCTCCCTGCTATGTGAAGGAGGAACCTCCTCCTGAACCCCCCAGGGAAAATGAGGGAGATAAAAGGCAGGACGCGAAAGCAGAAGCCAGCCCAGAACAGCCACCCTCAGTAGCCGCGGAATACCTCAGTCTCCTCTTCGACGTGCGACATCTCTTAGAAGATCAGGTCTTTCGCACAGGACGACTGGAGCAGCGGATTGACATGTTTTTCACCGCGCATTCAAGAGCCACGCCAAAGAAACAGTGCCCAACATGCGCCAGGCCATATGCATTTCCTGCGAGATGGAGGCACACTAAGGTTGCTGACATTCACATGGATTCCAAGGTCACCTGATGCTCCGACTCAAACTTTGCTTGTGGTTTTATTTTGATAGTCTATGCATGGAGAAAATTAGCTTTCCTTATGTTGTAGATTTAGATGCAAACATTAGTATTATGGTGCAGCATGCTACTCCCGGTTTCCTGCGGGCGGGAGATAGCAGAGTTAATTTTGATATGTTTTGTCTACTCTGCAACTATTATGACATGTGGATAGGGAGGCCCAGCTGCCTCGGTTTCCTGCTAAGGCGGGGCAGATGGCATCCCCAACAGTGTTGTATTTGGTATATGTTAATATAAACGGACCCACCTCTTTTTACTTAAAAAAAAAAAAACCATTACATAATAGAAATATTATCATACTTTCCTCTTTTGGAAGATAGTTGGGTCATTTTTTCCTCCCTACATCTAAGCACAAAACATCACCATAATACTTCAAAGGAGTTCATTTTGTATTTACAAAGTAATCAAACACCATCACCTCTACTACTTTGGGGAGGCTCATTTTCACATTTCCTTCATATCTCACTTTCATTGGAAAACTTCACACATAAATGCCCTCAACTCTTTAATACAACCCCCAAGAAACCAATAACATTCATAAAAATGCCAAACATTAACATGCTAAGTTGTAACAAAAAAAAAATAGCAAGATAAGAACAAGGATTTATATAGTTTTTCTTTGCATACTTTATCACTTAAACCAGAGATATTAAACTCCATATGTGTCTTCATTGTTTTAATTCTTAGTCCTTTTGAAAATTGTTTCGCCGGCAAGAGAAAGAACAGAATTTGAAAAACCACTTGTTAGATGTTAAAAACAATACAAGATAGTAATCAGATTTTTTAATATTTTGTATTTCATTTACCTTGGACCAATTAATGCTCCATGGTTGTTCGACAACTTGATGTTCCAACAAAATAGGGAGGATAGGACCTTCCTTGATAAGCATCATTGTTGACACATCTGCACAAAATGGGAATAATACTGCAAGATACCAGACATATAAAATATGCAGAACAGAAACGAAATGTTAGAAATGACAGAATAACAGTAAAATATCCAGCATAATCTTCACAATACACAGAAATGATATACAAAATAGCAACATAAATAGCACTTTGAATCAGATAGCAATGTTCACAGGCCTCTTCAAGGGGGCAACCTCCAATCGAGCAGTGCTCTGTTACAATAATATCCAAGCT